>JASAMV010005348.1:0-11046 GCA_030248065.1 Rhynchonema sp. JSB1_4
AAACACAAGCACTCCATTTTGAAAAGCAACTGCACCGCCGTTGGTGATCGTCTGTTCATTTTTGCACCATAACTCTGCTCGATCTTATACCACACTCCGCGCAACCGCAAATATTTCAGTTTGCAGACGATTAGATTTTACGCATGAAGCGAGCGATATTTTTATGTTTGGAGCCCCAGATTGAAAATCCCAAACTTAGAGAAAAGTGCTTGGGCGCTGAACAAAACGAAGTGCCCCCGTCTCTAGGCAAGGTGCAGGTTCGGACCCTTCCTGTGTTGTGTCCGACTTTAATGCCGGAGAGAAACACGCCTGGGAGATTGCACGAATCCATTAGATCAGTTTTATTCGTGATCAATCTTCCAGCAGCCCTTCCATGATCTTCTTTGGAGGCAAATTTACCAGAGGCTTTCGCACTGATGAGCCCTGGCGCCTCGGTCTGTCTGCGAAAGCAGGGCGAAACAGACCAACATTACTGCACTCAGTACATTCGGTTGGTTGATATAGCCGCAAACATGCCTGATAAACAAGTGCATGTGAGTCCGTATTATTTTGAGCTGCGGTGACCGAATGAGCAACAGCTGAACCCGCTCGGCCATACCTTGCCTGAATCAGGGTAGAGTGCAGCCATGTTTCCGTCATGTTTGCGAAACATTTTTTCTCTTTTCTTTATTTTCGTATTCTCCCTCCACCAGAGATCGGAAACGGGCCGGGTAAAGTCGGCCCGGCCCGGCCCGGCCCGTTTTGGCTTGAGGTCGGCCCGGCCCGGCCCGGCCCGGCCCGGTCAGCCAATTTTCAAGAGCCGAAAACTGAAAAAGTCCAAAAAGCTGAAAAAATTCGAAACTTTTCTGCAGAATACTTGTTTTCACTGGTGTAGCTGAGGGGAAGGGGTAAGTAGGTAGATTGACGAGCCATCCTGATGCAGTACGTAAGTCGCCGCCCCGGCTGGTACTGTTGTAGGTATAATTTTTGGCTTAAAATGGTTTAAAATCGGTATTTTTCACTCCATACAGGCGAAAAATCTCGCTTGACGCGCGAAATTAGCGCTTAAAGCTGCTGGTTAACAACCCTTCGACCGCGCTTGATCTTGGGGGGTAGTATATATGAACAAAGTTTAAACATCGTGTTACTCGACCCTAATCTGGTGAGCCGATTGGTTGCTTCCTGATGTTTCCCGCCACGTCGGGGTTTCCCCCTCGTTAAAAAAACCTAAAAAATTTGAAACGCTGCTGTGACACTAATAGGCTGTTTCAAAGTTTAACACTAGAGTGATAGCAACCTCCAACAGTGTGCCGAAAACCGCAATGCCCAATAGCTGTTGAAACGTCCGCATTGTTGAAAAAAAAATAATAGGTTTCAAAAACCTGGCCATTTTTGTTAGGATTTTCTACTCGTATAATTTTAAGCATCTGTGGTGAATGAAATAAGTTGTCAATTACAAAAGAAAAATCCCTCTGATTATCAAGTTTTTTGTTTGTGCTCCCAGTTTTCAAAACCCTACACAGCTCACAGAATGTTTACCACAACATGCGCAAGGCAGCCATTCCACAGCGCACACACACAACACAACAAAGCTCGCCAGCTGAAACATTGCTGTGTTGTCGCTGTGCCGGCTGTGTGTTGTCGTTGTGTGTGCGCTGTGGAATGGCTGCCTTGCGCGTGTTGTGGTAAACATTGTGTGAGCTGTGTAGGGTTTTGAAAACTGGGGAGCACAAACAAAAAACTTGATAATTAGAGGATTTTTATTTGTAATTGACAACTTATTTCATTCACCACAGATGCTTAAAATTATACGAGTAGAAAATCCTAACAAAAATGGCCAGGTTTTTGAAACCTTTTATTTTTTTATTCAACAATGCGGACGTTTCAACAGCTATTGGGCATTGCGGTTTTCGGCACACTGTTGGAGGTTGCTATCACTCTAGTGTCAAACTTTGAAACAGCCTATTCGTGTCACAGCAGCGTTTCAAATTTTTTCGGTTTTTTTCACGAGGGGCAAACTTCAACGTGGCCGTGAAACATCAGGAAGCAACCAATCGGCTAACCAGATTAGGGTCGAGTAACACGATGTCCAAACTTTGTTTATATATACTACCCCCAAGATCAAGCGGGGTCGACGGGTTGTTAACCAGCACCTTTAAGAGTACATTCTCATCATATGTATGCATAAAAATTTTGTTCCCGGATGACCCCTACCACCCCACCCTAGCTCGGCCGGTCGGTACAGTAGGTGGGTTGATTGCAGGCCAGTGTAGTTCCTGGTCCGGAGGGGGAGATAGCGGACCCTCCGTTTTTTTCGGAGGGGGAGATAGTGTACCCCCGAGGGGGGGGAAGGGGGTGGGGAAGACCCAAATTCGGGAAAAAGTCACTTTTTGAGGTAGAAAATTTGACCTATTTTTGTCCCTTTTTGGAAAAAATTCTTCATAAAAAGGGCATTTTGGCGACTTTTGAGAACATTGACCTAAAAATCACACATTTTTGGTACAAAAATGCCCATTTTAGGCCTAAAAATGCCTATTTTAGGCAAAAATTGGGGGAGATAGTGTACCCGGAGGGGGAGATAGGGGGATAGTGTACCACCTGAGGGCAGTGTAGTTCCTGGTCCGGAGGGGGAACAGACGTACCCTCCACTATTTTCGGAGGGGGAACAGACGTACCGACCTGGGGGGGAGGGGGGGGGAAGTCCCGATTTGGGGGGGGGGGGACGGAAAAAAGTCATTTTTTGAGGTCGAAAAATTGGACTATTTTTGCCTTCTTTTACGAAAAATCCCCTATAAAAAGGGTATTTTGGCGTTTTTGTGGAGGTTTCACCTAAAGTTTACCTATTTTTGGCCTAAAAATGCCTATTTTAGGCCTAAATTTGCCCATTTTAGGAAAAAATTGGGGGAGCAGACGTACCCGGAGGGGGAACAGTGGGGCAGGCGTACCTCGGAGGGGGAACAGACGTCCCCGAGGGGGCTCCCCCCCCTAGGAACTACACTGCCTGAGGGGGATATAGGGTACCCGAGGGGGGGGACCCCCCCCAGGAACTACACTGTTGCAGGCAGGCAGGCTTCTTTGGTGGTACAGTGGGTTGATTGCAAAGGCCTGGGTATGGGTAGCTACACCATTGCTTCTTTCTTCAAAACGATGACTGAAAAGATCAAGAACTAGGAAATGTTATTGCGCGAAGCGCAAAAATTTTGAAAATTTTGGTTCAAAAAAATGGTAATTTCGTTCGAATTTAGGCATACCGGTCCCCCCAAATCTCCGGCCCGGCCCGGTCGACCAAGTCCAAAATCGCGGCCCGGCCCGTTTCCGATCTCTGCCCTCCACATCCACAGACGAGCGACTAATTATACGGAAATCCACCCGATCGAGCGCGCGTCCACCGGTCCACGAGAGATACAGCCGTTTTTCGTCGTGGCTGTGTGTTTTATTTGATTCAGGCTGGTGCCTAAGCCAAAGCCTAACAGCAAGCCTAAGCCTAAGCCTAAGCCTGAAATAGAAGCCTAAAGCTTAACTATATGGGACTATGCTTAAGCACACACAAAACGGGTGGATTTCCGTATAATTAGTCAATCTTCATCCACAGTCCACACCACAGCAGAGGTCGCAGTCGGCCCGCAGCCCCCAAATCTCCGGTCCGGCCGACCCCCCAATCTCCGGCCCGGCCCGAACTTCTGGCTCAGATTTTAACCCAATTTGTGTCATAATTTTTACGATTTCTTTAAATCTATTTTTTGTTTGAAAATTCATTGTTTTCCACGAAAAAATTCGTTAGATAGGCAATACTGATCACAAACTTGCCGAATCCGTCAGAAATTTTAGTATTTTTGACAAAAAATCCCTTCTTTTTCAGTAAAATAAGTCACTTCAGAAGCGTCGGGCCGGGGTGCCCGGCCCGGTCTGGCCCGAAAGCCCAAAAATCGTGGCCCGGCCGGCCCGATTGCGACCTATGCTCCACTCCACTGACACGTCCACTACCTACCACTACCACAGTTCAGTCGGCTTCAGAAGTTCACCTGCCTTCACCAGGGTTTATTTTTCAAAATGGGCTAGTAGCAAGAAGCTAGTAAAATTGACAACTTAGTAGCTTTTTTGCCGCTGAAAAGCCAATCTACAAGCTTTTTTGGCCAAAATACACAATTTAGCAGCTTTTAGGCTACTAAATTTGAAGATTTGCTAGCTTTTCAAAAAATTTAATAGCTAAAAAGCCACTAAATTTGGTTAAAAATCCACGATCGGGCCGGGCGGGGCCGCGATTTTGGGCTTTTGGTTCGGGCCGGGCCGAAGATTTGGAGGATCGGGCCGGGCACCCCGCCCAGGCCCGAAGCTTTGAAGTGACTTATTTTACTGGAAGAAGGTGATTTTTTTGTGTCAAAAATGCTAAAATTTCCGACAGATTCGGCAAGTTAGTGATCAGTACTACTTGTCTATCTGAGAACTTTTTCATTGAAAGCAATCATTTTTTACCAAAAAATAGCTTTACAAAAATTGCAAAATTATGACAAAAATCGGGTTGAAAAATCTGACCCAAAAAATTCGGGCCGCCCGAACGCTCGTAATATTGCCCGTAATATTTTCGGCGGGTAACTTATTTTCGAAAGTTACCGGGCTCCGCAAAATAGCTGTTTTTGGTCAGTCACTGTTCTGTGTACCGTTTCGTGCAAGCTGATACTACCCCGCCCCCGTGACAGTGAAGTTTTTCCACTGATGATTTTCAGCGACGAGTATTGTGCTTGTGCTGTATTGACGTCGAACAGCCGGCATCTGCAAGGCAATTGACAAACAGCAAGGTACGAGTAATAGGCTTTTCTGCAGGGCGTCAATTGTGTTTTATTCGGCTGTGATAACAGAAACGGACAGACGGTGAATCCACAACAATGCTGTCGTCCAGAATCGTCACCAATCTCGTCAAAGTAAGAGAAAATGCTTAATTTCGTTTATTTTTTCTTATACGTGGTGACAGTGTGGTGTCTGGGGGGAGGGGGACCCCCCTAAGGTACACACTAATTTCCCCGACCAAGGCACACTAGTTGACTAGCACACTAATTTCCCTTCCGGGTACACTAATTTCCCCAATTTTTGCCTAAAATGGGCATTTTCAGGCCTAAAATGTGTTATTTTCAGGTCAATGTTCTCAAAAGTCGCCAAAATACCCTTTTTATGAAGATTTTCTTCCAAAAAGGGGCAAAAATAGGTCAAATTTTCCAGCTCAAAAAGTGACTTTTTCCTGATTTTGGGTCTTCCCTCCCTTTCCCCCTGGGAGGTATACTAATTTCCCCTCCAAAAAAATAAGGAGGCACACTAATTTCCCCGCCGGACCAGGAACTACACTGCGTGGTGACAAATCCAAACAGCAAAAAAATCGAAACAAAACATTTGTGCAAAAGAAAGTTTTACAGCAAGTCAGTGGGCCAATTCAGCAAAATGCACGCTGTGTCGCCACAACAGCCAGGCTAGCAGCTACTGCAGGTTAGTCAACCAACAAACATTGCTGTGTAAATCCCTCTTTATGGTATTGAAACAAATGCTCAATTGTCTGTGTAAATTGCAGGCGCAGAAGTGTCAACAGTGCTCGAGGAGCGTATTCTCGGTCAGAGCAGCAAGATCGATTTACAAGAGACTGGTCGTGTGCTGTCGATTGGTGATGGCATTGGTCGTGTCTATGTGTCTAAACATTTAGGCTGAGGAATGGTGGGAATTTTCTGTGGCACTAAGGTTGGTTTCGGAGAATTTAGTCTAGTTTCCTGGTCTGGCGGGGAAATTAGTGTGCCTCCTTATTTTTTTGGAGGGGAAATTAGAGGACCCTCCCAGGGGAAGGGGAAGGTCTTAAAATTCAGGAAAAAGTCACTTTTTGAGCTGGAAAATTTGACCGTATTTTGCCCTTTTTTGGAAGAAAATCTTCATAAAAAGGGTATTTGTGACTTTTGAGAACATTTACCTGAAATAACACATTTTAGGCCTGAAAATGCCCATTTTAGGCAAAAATTGGGGAAATTAGTGTACCCGGAAGGGAAATTAGTGTGCTAGTCAACTAGTGTGCATCGGTCCGGAACTAAGTGTGTACCCTTAGGGGGGTCCCCTCCCCCCAGACACCACACTGTCACCACTATATAATAAAAATAAACGAAATTAAGCATTTTCTCTTTACTTTGACGAGATCGGTGACGATTCTGGATGACAGACATCCTGTTGTGGATTCACCGTCTGTCCGTTTTTGTTATCACAGCCGAATAAAAAACACAATTAAACGCCCTGCATAAATGACCTATTACTCGTAGCTCGGCTGTTTGCCAATTGCCTTGCAGATGCCGGCTAGTTCAATGTCAATACAGCACAAGCACAATACTCGTCGCCGAAAATCATCAGTGGAAAAACTTCACTGTCACGGGGGCGGGGTAGAATCAGCTTGCACGAAACGGTAGCATATAACAGTGACTGACCAAAAACAGCCATTCTGCGGAGCCCGGTAACTTTCGAAAATAAGTTACCCGCCGAAAATATTACGGGCAATATTACGAGGATTCGTGCGGCCCGAGTTCTTTGGTAAACCGTATTTTCCAACCCATTTTTGTCATAATTTTGCAATTTTTGTAAAGCTATTTTTTGGTAAAAAATGATTGCTTTCAATGAAAAAGTTGATAGACAATAGTAGTACTGATCACTGCGAACTTGCCGAATCCTGTCGGAAATTTCAGCATTTCTGACACAAAAAACCACCTTCTTCCAGTAAAATAAGTCACTTCAAAGCTTCGGGCCTGGCGGTGCGCCCTGCCCCATCCTTCCAATCTTCGGCCCGGCCCGAACCAAAAGCCCAAAATCGCGGGCCCGCCCGGCCCGATCGTGGAACTTACTTTTCAAGAAGATCTAGTGGCTTTTTAAGCCATTAAATTTTTTGAAAAGCTAGCAAATCTTCAAATTTAGTAGCCTAAAAGCTGCCAAATTGTGTATTTTGGCCAAAAAAGCTTGTAGATTGGCTCTTCAGCGGCAAAAAAGCTACTAAGTTGTCAATTTTACTAGCTTCTTGCGATTAGCCCATTTTGAAAAATAAACCCTGGTGAAGGCAGGTGAACTTCTGAAGCCGACTGAACTGTGGTAGTGGTAGGTAGTGGACGTGTCAGTGGAGTGGAGCATAGGTCGCAATCGGGCCGGCCGGGCCACGATTTTTGGGCTTTCCGGGCTAGACCCGGCCGTACCCGGCCCGACGCTTCTGAAGTGACTTATTTTACTGAAAAAGAAGGGATTTTTTGTCAAAAATACTAAAATTTCTGACGGATTCGGCAAGTTTGTGATCAGTATTGCCTATCTAACGAATTTTTTCGTGGAAAACAATGAATTTTCAAACAAAAAATAGATTTAAAGAAATCGTAAAAATTATGACACAAATTGGGTTAAAATCTGAGCCAAAAATTCGGGCCGGGCCGGAGATTGGGGGTTCGGCCGGACCGGAGATTTGGGGGCTGCGGGCCGACTGCGACCTCTGCTGTGGTGTGGACTGTGGATGAAGATTGACTAATTATACGGAAATCCACCCGTTTTGTGTGTGCTTAAGCATAGTCCCATATAGTTAAGCTTTAGGCTTCTATTTCAGGCTTAGGCTTAGGCTTAGGCTTGCTGTTAGGCTTTGGCTTAGGCACCAGCCTGAATCAAATAAAACACACAGCCACGACGAAAAACGGCTGTATCTCTCGTGGACCGGTGGACGCGCGCTCGATCGGGTGGATTTCCGTATAATTAGTCGCTCGTCTGTGGATGTGGAGGGCAGAGATCGGAAACGGGCCGGGCCGCGATTTTGGACTTGGTCGACCGGGCCGGGCCGGAGATTTGGGGGGACCGGTATGCCTAAATTCGAACGAAATTACCATTTTTTTGAACCAAAATTTTCAAAATTTTTGCGCTTCGCGCAATAACATTTCCTAGTTCTTGATCTTTTCAGTCATCGTTTTGAAGAAAGAAGCAATGGTGTAGCTACCCATACCCAGGCCTTTGCAATCAACCCACTGTACCACCAAAGAAGCCTGCCTGCCTGCAACAGTGTAGTTCCTGGGGGGGGGTCCCCCCTCGGGTACGCTATCTCCCCCTCAGGCAGTGTAGTTCCTGGGGGGGGGGACCCCCCCTCGGGTACGTCTGTTCCCCCTCCGAGGTACGCCTGCCCCACTGTTCCCCCTCCGGGTACGTCTGCTCCCCCAATTTTTTCCTAAAATGGGCAAATTTAGGCCTAAAATAGGCATTTTTAGGCCAAAAATAGGTAAACTTTAGGTGAAACCTCCACAAAAACGCCAAAATACCCTTTTTATAGGGGATTTTTCGTAAAAGAAGGCAAAAATAGTCCAATTTTTCGACCTCAAAAAATGACTTTTTTCCGTCCCCCCCCCCCCCAAATTGGGACTTCCCCCCCCCCCCCTTCCCCCCCAGGTAGGTACGTCTGTTCCCCCTCCGAAATAGTGGAGGGTATGTCTGTTCCCCCTCCGGCCCAGGAACTCCACTGCCCTCAGGCGGTACACTATTCCCCTTACTCCCCTCTGGGTACACTATTTCTCCCCAATTTCTGCCTAAAATAGGCATTTTTAGGCCTAAATGGGCATTTTTGTATCAAAAAATGTGTGAATTTTCTCAGGTCAATGTTCTTCAAAGTCGCCAAAATGCCCTTTTTATGAAGAATTTTTTCCAAAAAGCGACAAAAATAGGTCAAATTTTCTACCTCAAAAAGTGACTTTTTCCCGAATTTGGGTCTTCCCCACCCCCTCCCCCCTCGGGGTACACGATCTCCTCCCAAAAAAAACGGAGGGTCCGCGATCTCCCCCTCCGGACCAGGAACTACACTGGCCTGAATTCTACCCACCTACTGTACCGACCGGCCGAGCTAAGGTGGGGTGGTAGGGGTCATCCGGGAACAAAATTTTTATGCATACATATGATGAGAATGTACTCTTAAAGGTGCTGGCAACCCGTTGACCCCGCTTGATCTTGGGGGTACACAGAAAGAAAGTTTGACATTGTGTGACCACCCTAATTGGTTAAGCGATCGGTCGCTTCCTGATGTTTCAGTGCCACGTTGAATTTTTGCCCTCGCTAAAAAAACCGAAAAAAAGTTGAAACGCCGCGCAATAGGCTGTTTCAAAGTTTGACACTAGAGTGATAGCAACCTCCAACAGTGTGCCGTAGGTTACGCAAGGTATGCAATAGCTGTCGAAAAGCTTCCGCATTGTTGAATAAAAAAATAAAAGGTTTCAAAAGCCTGGCCATTTTTTGTTAGGATATTTCTACTCGTATAATTTTAAGCATCTGTGGTGAATGAAATAAGTTGTCAATTACAAATAAAAATCCTCTAATCAATTAGTTTTTTTGTTTTGTGCTCCCCAGTTTTCAAAACCCTACACAGCTCACACAATGTTTACCACAACACGCGCAAGGCAGCCATTCCACAGCGCACACACAACGACAACACACAGCCGGCACAGCGACAACACAGCAATGTTTCAGCTGGCGAGCTTTGTTGTGTTGTGTGTGTGCGCTGTGGAATGGCTGCCTTGCGCATGTTGTGGTAAACATTGTGTGAGCTGTGTAGGGTTTTGAAAACTGGGGAGCACAAACAAAAAACTTGATAATCAGAGGATTTTTATTTGTAATTGACAACTTATTTCATTCACCACAGATGCTTAAAATTATACGAGTAGAAAATCCTAACAAAAATGGCCAGGTTTTTGAAACCTATTATTTTTTTATTCAACAATGCGGACGTTTCAACAGCTATTGGGCATTGCGGTTTTCGGCACACTGTTGGAGGTTGCTATCACTCTAGTGTTAAACTTTGAAACAGCCTATTCGTGTCACAGCAGCGTTTCAAATTTTTTCGGTTTTTTTCACGAGGGGCAAACTTCAACGTGGCCGTGAAACATCAGGAAGCAACCAATCGGCTCACCAGATTAGGGTCGAGTAACACGATGTTTAAACTTTGTTCATATATACTACCCCCCAAGATCAAGCGCGGTCGAAGGGTTGTTAACCAGCAGCTTTAAGCGCTAATTTCGCGCGTCAAGCGAGATTTTTCGCCTGTATGGAGTGAAAAATACCGATTTTAAACCATTTTAAGCCAAAAATTATACCTACAACAGTACCAGCCGGGGCGGCGACTTACGTACTGCATCAGGATGGCTCGTCAATCTACCTACTTACCCCTTCCCCTCAGCTACACCAGTGAAAACAAGTATTCTGCAGAAAAGTTTCGAATTTTTTCAGCTTTTTGGACTTTTTCAGTTTTCGGCTCTTTAAATTTGGCTGACCGGGCCGGGCCGGGCCGGGCCGGGCCGACCTCAAGCCAAACCGGGCCGGGCCGGGCCGGGCCGACTTTACCCGGCCCGTTTCCGATCTCTGGTGGAGGGAGAATACGAAAATCAAGAAAAGAGAAAAAATGTTTCGGAAACATGACGGAAACATGGCTGCACTCTACCCTGATTCAGGCAAGGTATGGCCGAACGGGTTCAGCTGTTGCTCATTCGGTCACCGCAGCTCAAAATAATACGGACTCACATGCACTTGTTTATCAGGCATGTTTGCGGCTATATCAACCAACCGAATGTACTGAGTGCAGTAATGTTGGTCTGTTTCGCCCTGCTTTCGCAGACAGACCGAGGCGCCAGGGCTCATCAGTGCGAAAGCCTCTGGTAAATTTGCCTCCAAAGAAGATCATGGAAGAGGGTTGCTGGAAGATTGATCACGAATAAAACTGATCTAATGGATTCGTGCAATCTCCCAGGCGTGTTTCTCTCCGGCATTAAAGTCGGACACAACACAGGAAGGGTCCGAACCTGCACCTTGCCTAGAGACGGGGGCACTTCGTTTTGTTCAGCGCCCAAGCACTTTTCTCTAAGTTTGGGATTTTCAATCTGGGGCTCCAAACATAAAAATATCGCTCGCTTCATGCGTAAAATCTAATCGTCTGCAAACTGAAATATTTGCGGTTGCGCGGAGTGTGGTATAAGATCGAGCAGAGTTATGGTGCAAAAATGAACAGACGATCACCAACGGCGGTGCAGTTGCTTTTCAAAATGGAGTGCTTGTGTT
>JASAMV010005349.1:0-176939 GCA_030248065.1 Rhynchonema sp. JSB1_4
CAGAATACTTTTTTACAAAACAATCATTTTTGTGATTTCAGATCCACAACGATCGATATCGAAAATCGTCTGTTGACCAAATACCGCGCCACGTGTGGCCTGCCACGTCAGTACTACGAAAAGGGCGTCTCGTTGTGGTTAGTAGAAAGCGCGAGCTCAGATTCCACTTTAGTTCCACATGAAACATCAGCTTCTTTCAGCGAGGAATAACTGCGTCCGATCCGAATTCTGACTGATTACTGTAAGGCGCATTCGCTACAACCACCGATATTCGAGGACTACGGCAACTATGCTGATCCGATCGCCTATATTGGAGAGGAGGAGTTTAGATTGAGCCAAATGGTTGGGAATTTCACTGTAACAAAAGTTTGCCCGAATTATCAAGTAATTTCAGTGAAATTTGACTGCAGGAACCGCCAGGCAGCAGCGATCAGTCGATCAATCTCGGTCCGCCCAAACAACGACTCGCACTCGCATTGTTGCATCGAATCGGTTTGGTTTTTGCGACTATTTCAAAATCTAAAATTTTTGTGCGTAATGTTTTTATGGTGACTTATTCACGATAATGTTGCCACCAGCTGATGTTACCCGTATGATTTCAGGTCTGGTGCCGGAGCACATTGAAACGCGTGTGTTGAGCAAAGACAAGGAGTGCGGAAAGACAAAGGGATTGGTGCAGGTGAAACTTTACCAAAACTTGTATCTCAAATCACAAAAGTGGTGATAATGATCGTTTCAGATGTGGGTGGATCTATTCCCACAAGAGTTCGGTCCTCCCCCGCCGGCGGTTGATATCGGGCCACGCGAACCGATACAATTGCAACTGAGAGTGGCTGTGTTCGATACGAGGGATTGTGAACTGCCGGGAGCGACGGTCGGTTTAGACTGTAAGGTACCGTATTCGACCGTAAAATGTAGAGACCGTCAATTCCAGACACCTGACCTCTACGTGAAGGCATTCATCGCTGGTGAGGACAGCACGCAACGCACAGATGTACAATACGGCTGCTCGGATGGTGCGGCGTCGTTCAATTACAGATTCGTGTTCAATGTTGGCTACGATCCGTGGGACCGTAAGTTGTCAACAGCGCGATTGTACGGCCTCCATGATCAACTTGAACAGCCTGTGACAAATTCGCCACTCTCAGGTAAACTGGTGGTGACCAAAAAGAAGAAATGGTATCAGAAGTTATTCGGACGCGGCAATCGAACCGAACACGTCAGACCTGAACTGGTGTGCATAATTGCTGATGTTTCATATTGATTAAACCATGTAAAGAATTGAAAAACACAATTTGAGGTTGTTCAAATCTGGGACAATCGCAAATTGAGGAAAGATCAATATCTGGGCCAAATTCGAATGAATCTGTTGAAGATGGAGGAGGGACAAAGCGAGCCCAGCCAAATGGTGAATGTCTATGAACCACCCAGCAGTCCGATGCGGGTCAGTGTGGAACATTCTTGCCGTTTTCCTGCCTTTTTACAATTTTTGCGCAGAGTATGTAAGTACTACCCTAGCAAGACAAAACAATTTACCAAAGTCCTATTCACACAGGTGTTCACCAAATCGGCCGATTGGTGCTGCACGAATGTGTGTTTCTGCTGCGCGTGGTGTTGTGGTCCGGCAAAGGGCAAGTTCACCACCGCCAGTCGGGTTGGTGCAACACGATTTTCTCTTTCATTACTTTTAATGGTCCTGGTCTGGATCCTCAATGTGATATATTTTTTATCACAGTTGTACCTCGACGACAAAGCCAATCGATTCTCATTCATCCGTCAACGACATGCGTACGGCTGGTGGCCGTGTTCGCGGTTAGCCTAACACTGAACCTGAATTTAGGCCTAAACATTCGTGTCTGACATTTGCTTCTCTACTGGTAACGGTTTGCAGGGAGGAGTTTGCACCTGATCCTCAAGGCAAAAATAAAGGATGGTTCGGATTCGGAAAGAAAAAGAAGAAGGAACCGCAGGAAAAGGAAAAGGAAAAGGAAGAGAAAGAGAAAGAGAAAGAGAAGAAGGACAAGTTGAGTGATGCCGAGACCGCCAGTACGACGGTAATACAAATGCCTAGTTTTTCACACTGATATTTGAGCACAAGTTTTCGGAAAAATTCTCGAGTTTTTTTTTAAAAAAACTTTCCAGGAAATCGAGAGCGAAACGGGTGCGAGCGGTAGTGAGGAGTCAACGAAGACCGAGGCCGCCAGTGACGAAAAATTGTTGAGTGACGAAGGAGGTATGGGATTGGATTTTATGTTTGAAACATCACCGCACCCTCCAGAAACATTCTTCTGCAGAGACCCAAATGCGTCGTGTGGTCGGTGGGAAAGTGAAAATGCAACTTGATCTCGTGCCCACGTCATACGCGAAAAAGTACCCGGTGGGCAAGGCGCGAAAAGATCCGAATTCGGTGGGTTTGGCAAAGTTGACCTGCACTCGGAATTAATCTATAACACACTGCTCTTGAGATGTGAAACGCAGCCTAGACGATTACATTCACATGACCTAATTTGATCAAACGTGTGAAGATAAACTGACTGTGACTGATGTTTCAACCTAATTAAATGACCACAGTTTACGCTCTGACAAATTCGAGCTTTTCTAAAAACACTATATTCCAGGACCCACACCTGTCCAAACCGTCGCGACCCACGTTCGATTCATTCTGGTTGACCTCGCGTATCAAGGGTCTGTTCAAGAAAGTCGGTTGTATCGGTGTATGCATCGCCGTTGTCATTGTTGTGATCGGTTAGTCGATGATTTTCTCTTGGTTTCAATTTACACCATAAATATAAAAGAAAAGGAAGCTTTTAGCCGTCGTGCTGCTCGCGTTCCTGCTCGCGGCACCCGAGATGCTGCCGATTGGTCGCGGATACTACGGATACGGGTACGGGGGATACAGATACTGAATGGAAAAAGAGAAAATATAATGACTTTGAGCAAAAATAAATGTGTGAATAGTGAGACAGAGTGATTTTGTACGGTTATTCATTTATTTGTACGGTCGGCGCTTGTTTACGTGACTTTCGAGTGAGTGTCTTTGATGCTGGTTTTAGTGAGAAATATTAGAAGTTGTTTTTTATAGATTATTCCGTGATATAATACAAAATATATTTTGGCTCGATTCATGATTTATATTGAACGTCAGACAAATCTCGTGTTAAGCAGAACATTACTAGAGGGTTTTGGAACGAATAAAATTGAAGGTGTGCCGCAATGGGAAGTTGACGAAAAATGGAAATTGAAAATGTGTGAGAACTGTGATCATGCCATAGTTACTAATCTTTCTTTTGTGCAGCACCAATGGGCTATGAGCATGATACCAAAGCCAAGAAATTTTCAATGTTGCATCTGGCGTTAGAAAGTCCGTATGCTATGAACAAGACAATTATCGGTGGGGAAACCCTAATTGAGGGTGATATTTTCGAAACGGTGTAAAGGTCAGTTGGGTGTAAAGGTCGGTGGAAAGCTCGGTCGACAGCTCAGTGTGATAGACCTCGAAGTAAACTTGAAACATTCCACGTTAATAACAGGCAATGTTTCACGTTTACACCGAGCTACGCCGACCGAGCTTTCGACCGAACTTTACGCCGACCTTTACGCCCAACTGACCTTTACACCGTTTCGAAAATTCCACCCTGAGTCATGTGGCCAATTGGTGCATTCGCGGTGTCTGATGCACTGCTCGTCTGCGAAAGCAGATCGCAACGGGTGGCAAAAATATGCTGTACAACCCATTAGACAACATTTAAACGTTTGCTTGGTGTTGAAAACAAATGCAAGTCGAAAGCAATTCAGAAAAACCGTGTTATTATGTCCAAAACACGGCCTGTTGAGTCACTGCAGCAGACAGAGAGAGATGTGTGCTTGCTAGATCAAGCAACGCACGTGCAATGAACAGACACACACACAGCCACGCACACACGTTATATATGCACACACCAAGCGCACACACGCACATAAAATACAGGCTGTCCAACACACACACACGTTATCTTGTGCACACAACCAGGCAGCCCAGTATTATATAACACCACATGGCTGCCGAGAACAACGCTTCTGTGGCGCAATCGGTTAGCGCGTTCGGCTGTTAACCGAAAGGTTGGTGGTTCAAGCCCACCCAGGAGCGAACACTTTTGCCTGTTTCGCATTATATTTTCATCCCATTTTACTATTTTTAGTTTTTTTGTAAAAATTTTAGGCACCTGCAAGCAAAGGTCTATTTTAACTTAGTTTCGGAAAAACACGATAAAACAATCTGCCCCAACAAAAACAATACAGCGTCAGAATTTCCCCAAAATGACACTTTTTAGTGGTTTGCATAATGTATGTTCAAAATTACCTCGCCCACGTAAACACGGATAAAAAGTGACGTTTCAGAGTATTTGGACAGTCTTCAGTTGAGTACAGCCAGCCCACAAGTTCATCTATCACAATCACAATTAATTTCATTGAAAAGGAAAAGGTCCTACAGTATAATATATCGTCCAATCGTCGATATGATAACGAAAGCAACACCGCCACCCACACACGACTTTGGCACCTTTTGTTTCGCTATGAGTATCCGCAAGTATGTATATAAAAAAAAATTTTTATATACCTATGGTTATAACAAACGTGTATATTTTGAGGCAACGTCTGACAAAAAGTTCAGTGGGCGACTGACAACCAAACGCGTCTACAGAATTTGTAAAAAATATTTCTGTTGAAAGTGTTCCTGTCCCTGCTCTTGTTTCACGCGTGTCACATCGTGCCTGTTCGAAGACGATGGATTTTTTAGGTGGGAATTGCCGGATGACGTTAAAAAAACGAAAACGTTTATGAAGCACACTCGGATTCAATGTCCTAAGCTTTGAAAGGTTCACAAGTGAATCGAGTGAATTTCAGATCCACCCAATCCACGAATCCCTGGTTGAGCTCACGCAGGGCCTGCTATCTACCACTGAAGGGTGCCAATGCAGAACTCAGGAAAAAAACGTACGTTGGAATTAGGTATACACTCGAGTCTCTCTGTAATCCACGTCTAAAAATACTGGATTCCTCTCGAAAGTCAACACAACAGTAACCACTGAGAGCGACGCAGTATCCCTCGATGCAAAACGCGTCTTCTGTCGTAGCGAGCACCATCACTGGTCGACACCTAGCCACGAGATGGTAGATGCCATGTATTACAGGATCAGGATCAGGCGATAGTTGGGCACGAAAGGCACCGAACATGGTTTGCCTTATTTGCAACTCTTGTCCAAATCAGCGGTCAGGAACTCAGCGAGAGAAAAAATTGATACGCAACGCGTGGCACATTGAAAATCGAACATCAAGTTTTCGTTTCCGCAGGATGTATACATTTCGATTTGTTCATGTTCGTCAAGACAAAATAATCTTGTATGGTCAAACAATGCAAGAAATACAAAGACAGGCAAAGTTTCGCAAGCTCTCTCGTCAAATCTGTCCATTTTGATTTTTTCAGCAAGTTGTTTCGATAAAACGTGGTTAATTTTGAAATAAAGCAACTAGTTTTTTTCGTACTGCATTGTACATAACGTTCATGGTTTTGATCGAATTCGTTTTCGCTGATCCCATTCTTGGTAGATCACGATGCACACAACGGTAAGGATGCTCACGATCGCAACGCCCCCTGCTTGAAGTCAGGCAGGAGTACAGTATGTCGTTTGGAGCAATGACTTTAATGAACATTGTGGACTAAGTTTTTGCTTACCAATAACGATAACGGTTAAAAGAATCACATTCCAATCAACTTTTTCTTCCCTGCGAAGTGTGGCACACGAGCGTGTGAACAATCGTTGCTGTGCTGGATTAAATAATGTATAGTTTGATTGATCAATTGATTGATGAATGCGCTAGTTATTGTTTAATAAAGTAATTGAAATAACACCTTTGAGACACGGTTTCACAGTCGGACTCCATTCACCTGCCTGGCATGTCACTGTTTGGTCTGTCTTTTCCCTTTCTATTTCGTATCCTTCGTTGCATTTGATGGTGATGGTGGAATGGGGCAGAAACGTTTTGATGTCGGCTGGACGGACTGTGCCGTGTTGGGGGGAAATCGCAGCACATTCTTTTATCAACTCTTTGTTGGTGTTGTTGTTTGTGTGTTGCTGTTGTGACACAACACTTGCAAACAACACCAACAACAACATTGAGATGGGATGTGGTCGGTGGTTGGTCATGATATTGATTGATGTTGGAATGCTGTGAATAGCGTGGATGGAAATACAGTTGACTTGTCTGTGAAAAAGTTATGAAACACGAGGGATCGAATCATCATTGAATCGCCACGACCACATTAAGCTGGATAGTAGCATTTTCGTTCAATCAAACTGAGTATGCACATGGTCCAGATTCAAGACACATTCAGCAGTATCTGTCATGCAAGACCTGTTAATCAGGTAAGGTATACTCTTGCATTATAGTTATTTTTGGAAACTGCTGCCGCAGTTGTTATTTTTATAGCAATTTCCGCAACACAAATGCATTGATCTGCAATTTGTACTGTATAATGGACAAATGCTACACGATCTCCAGTTTGGAAGGAATAAAATTTTCTTCAAGCAAAGTATAACAACTAAAATTCGGTCTTCAGACACTGCTTTCACGAATCGGAAGTGGTGGCAGTTGGCGTCTGCGTCTGTGCAACACACTCGGGGTCGGTCGGTCTGGAATGGCATCCGGTTGGATTACGGTAGATTCCGATCCGGCACACGAACTGTCGCTCCCGAACTGCAGCTCTTGCTCGTCTCCGGTTTCTTCTACTTCGTCTTCCAGTTCAGTTGAAGATGATTCTTCTGAAACGAAATGTATACATTTTTTTCATTTGCCGCGAAAGTGCTTATTTATAACGGTCATCAGAGTGCACGCAGAGAGTGCCGAGCAGGAAGATGCCTGTTGGTGAGTGCAGTGTATGTCTAACTGCACAGCCACTTGGGAGATTGGCAGTTTGTATACATGAACGCAAGCGTTATTGCCAGTCACCTTGTGCGTCTTGTGCCACTTTCACCTTCATGCCTAATGCCACCTAAAACTCGACAATTCGCTCGCCGTATCCAGCGACGATCTCAGTCAACGGTTCAACTTCAATTGTAATCGCACGTCGTTGCACTGGCACCGCGGCACCGTGACGCGTACGCACTTTGTGGTGGTACAACTGCTTGCTGCAAAACATTGGTGGAGGTTGGCATCCAAAATAATCAACAGTTAATAATTAGCACCTCCATGCCCCTTGTTATCATGCACATCGGCTCCACACTGGAAAGTCAAAATGAAGGCTAGAAGGCATCTCAATCTTTGTCTCACCTGTATTTGAACGTTTCGCCACACATGTCGCACATGTGGTCCGGTTTGTCGTAGTGTTTCCTGAATTCAGAGACTTCACAATTTTATCCCTTAACCACCCGTTTTATTCCAATATTTTTATACCACTTTTGTCCATTCCCACCTCATGATGTGTCGTTTGACGTGGTAGGACTTGACCGATCGATAGTCACAGTAGTCACACGCGTACGGCTTGTCGTCCAAATGACGGCGTACGTGTTCGGCCAGATGTTTCATCTGATAATGGGTTGCAGGTCAATTAGGCGTGAGGCTCAATCAAAGGATGAACCTGAGCGAATCCCTTGTCACAAATGGGACACATATGCGGTCGGGGATTGTCCGAGTGCTTGAGCGCGTGTATCTTCAGTCGCGCGCGTGTTTTGAAGATTTCCCCACAATCCGCACACGTGTGGTCAACGGGCGGCTTGGGCGCACGCGGACGGCGCGCTTTACGCGGCGCTTTGCCTGATTCTGAAGGGGAAAAAGGAGGTTGATGCGAGTGAAACATCAGAAACATTTATTGGCACAACGCTCACTCGGCAAGCCCATCGGGTCTGTGGCATCTGTGCTCAAGTACATCGTCGGTGTATTTGAGTCTGCAAATGAACCAATTTCTCGCACACGGTTAACACAATCCTCCATTCAACCAACCCCCAGGTGGCATTGAACTTGGTTCCGATTTCACCACCGGTGTTTTCAGGTCTGGAACAAGACAAGAATTATTGTATCTACAAATGTCCGAACGGGGTGATGTTTCACACTCACGTTGCATCAGTAGATCAATCGAGCTCATACAATTTGTGGATGCGGCTGGGGGAACGGGATCTGAACAGATTTCTTATCGCATTGCAACTTAATATTGTCAGATTGAACGTGCAATGTTACAAAACTCACACAAAATCGGCAAGTCAAGCGAACCGAACGCAGTTAGAGATGCCGTCGGGTGGTGGTTATCTGAAGATTGACTATTGGTTCACCCATGAAAAATTACGTTAATAGTCATCATCTACAAAACATTCCAGGGTAGTCAACGATCCAAGTTCTTTTTGAGTTGGCACCTGGTGCATCAATCGATTGACAAACGTCGGTATTGATCACAGATTGGGTGGAATCCGGACCGATCGGTTCAGTGTTGGCATCTGAACGAATAATGAATACAATCGAACGAAACGATGAGCAGTAACTAATGCAAGTTCCCTCTGTAAAACATTTCAAAATCGAGTGTCATACCTGAGTTATCAACCATCGTGCCACAAACATCCGATTTCGCGAGGGAAAATGTGGAGTCCGGGACCATTGAAAGAGCCAAAGCTGTGGGGTCTGGGCAAATAAACGTACAGGTTGGTGAATGAGCCACGATCATAGACAAAATGTTATAACATCCAGTTTAAGTTTCCCACCTGTTGATTCAATTGAATCACATACGTCTGGCTTCGTGATTGACTGGTTGGAGTTCGAGATCTTCGGCTTGAAAACCGCTACTTGGTCTAAATCTAATTCTGATTATTTCATAAATTAAAAGGTCATTAAATCAAATAATTAAAACAGTTTCAAACCATTAATCAAAATCGAGTCAATCAAGTCTCCATCATCAGCGTCCATCTTGATCATTGGCTGCGCGCAATCCGAGTCCATCGATTTGGTCAACGGTGGGGCAGCTGAGTAATTTGTGCATCGTAAATGAACGAGATTGCCGTAGTTTTACAGCAGATCACACTTCAAACAACACTGTGCCTCACCTGTTGTGTCCACATGGTCAGCAGCATCGATGTTTGATTGAGTTGAATCGGCGTCCATTGAGATGATCGGCAGTGGAATGGCAGCTGACAGATTATGACAGGTCGGATTTTGTTAGTATTCGCTTTGTAAATCAGGGTAACCAATGGCGTTTAACTGACAAAGTAGCGCCGACCTCACCTGACATGTCAATTGGACCAAAAATATCCATATTCAACGTGGATTTTCCAGAATTTGAATCGTTCTCAGCATCACAATCGATCATTTCGGTCGAATTCGTTTTGTCGATGGTGATTGGCAGTACAATTTACAAATTGTTGACACGCTAAGATCTCAAAAAAAACATGAAATTTTTGCGGTAAAAAAAGCAATAAATAAACCAACTATTATCAATTTTCATCAGAACTCATTGTCGTGGCAGACAAACAACGACGCGCTGTAAAATGAAAAGCCACGGTGAAGACGGTGAAACATTGAATGTGGCACACAATTCGATGGAACATCGGCTACGATTCAAATGATTACAAATTTGTATTTCCTTGAATATTCCGGGTGCGTTGACATGTGAGACGTCGGTTGATCTTTCCCAAGATATTTTGTGAGACGACTTGTGAACTTTGCAATCGCAATCGGCCACTCGCACAAATGGAATGTCATCTGCATGTCAAATTGAACGACTGTCTAGCAACAACGTTTTAGTTAACCCTGAGAATATACACCTAACTCTTCGTGCAAGTACCACAGGTTGGACGGCGAATGGAAGCTGTTGCAGAATGTGTATCAGGGGATCATTGTTTAAGACTGACAGTGTAGCGTAGTTTGTCATGTTTGAGCAAATAAGGCGATCACTCTCACATTTTTGCTATCATTAGTATAATACTATTGCTTGCTTGTTGCTGTAGCTTTATTGTTGCAACACTGTTTTTTAATCAAGGAGTTCTATTGAGCCACACCTACAGCACAGCCAATGTAAAATGTCATGCAAATAAACTTTAATCCTGCATAGGAATCGAACGGGGATGAACTTTTCTGATCGGGATTCAGAATGGATTAAAAGTATCTGTATCGGGATCGGAATTTTGAGACTGGCAGTTATTTTTTCAAGATTCGGATCGTTTTTTGAATTAACTGGGATTTGTCTTGTTTCAACATCAACGATATCTGCATGCTTCGCTGTGTATTCAGTCGCGTTTTTTATAGCGTTCGAATAACAAAAGAGGTGGTAAACTACGTACATATACAAAAATTGAACTGGCAATAACAGGGCTTCCAGATGTATGCGTATACAGCATGAAAAACAGGACAGAGATCTCGATCATAAAAATGACTTTCAAGACGGTCATAATATAGCATCGGTGAATACTTGCACTTGGTATTGATGTAAGAAAATCCATCATTTGAACGTAAATCCGCTTTTAGCGAATGCCCTTGCCACGCCAGCCTTCTGTGCGTCAGTCAGTGGTTGCAGTGGTGAACGTAATGGTCCACCGTAGTAACCCATCCGGTCCAACGCGTACTTCAGTCCGGCCACGCCGAAGCCTCGTGTCACCTGGGAATATGGTGGCTTGTAATTATGTATGTTGGGTGTTACTGTATTGCAAACTTGGATATCTTTGCTTTCGTTATTTTGCCCTTTTTGCTTTTGGTCAGACAGTGTGAACAAGGTCGTGTACAAAGCAATTGAAATTGAGATTGAATAAACATCTTTTATGAAAAGCACTACGGTCCGAACGACCGCCTCCTACAGAGCTGGGCTAGCACAGTTTCACATATGTACATACATAGACGTGGCCTATCAGTTTTTTCTCAATTTAGGCACTGGTGTTTCTGTGGATTTGCAAGATCATAATATTGAAAACCGAACACTCACAACAGCATTCGGTGCAACCAATCTGGCCTGCAGATCCAATGCTTTTTTCGAGCACCCATTCTTGATGCATTCCTCATAGAGTTGCACCAATTCGTGACCCAAACAGTTTGCGGCCGCACACACGCCGCCTACGGAGCCGACTTGCAAGCCTGGTAGAAGTTTAAAAATAATTTTTTGATTGTCTGTTCGTGTAATTCTTAATTTCACTATTTTTAAAGCCCACTATAGTAAATTTCCAAATTCGCTGCCGCACAGTAAAGTACGCCCCATAGTTAATGTCAGGTTCTAAACCCGAAATTCAACTTGTGAAACATTCGGACAGCCAACACACACGCAGCTTGCCAGCCAGCCACGCAGCTGCGCGTAATGTTTCAGAACCGCGCATGGTTAGCGTTCGGGTTTAGTACGTGACATTAAGTATGGGGCGTATTTTACTGTGCGGCAACGAATTTGGAAATTTACTATATAGGCAATCTAGCCGCTGATGTCACCGCCGCGAAATCTACAGTATATAGTCTGTTGATTATATTTCGACATAGTGTATAAGCCCCATTCAGCGATGTTTGGAGCGGGCTGGGTCGACGCCATTCTAAATGAATGTTTCAGGCATTACCAACTCATTCGCAGAGCCATTGAACATTGTTGGTGCTGTGCGATGACAGGCCACGTGTTTTGCGCCACGCGGCAAGCAATGTTCAATCGGTGTTTTGCCTGAGTTAGCAATGCTTGAAACATTCATTTAGAATGGCGTCGACCCAGCCCGCTCCAAACATCGCTGAATGAGGCTTATACACTATGTCGAAATATAATCAACAGACTATACCAGAGGCTGAGATGTTCCACCGCTTCTCGACTTAGACATGAAGCGATATTTACGTAGTTCAATGTTTCAGGCTGCTTTTCAGCCACGCGGCTGAGCTGAGTGCTCTATGCTCAGCTCTAAGAGGTACAATTTTACAACACAGGGAATTTTTCTTTAGGACACAGTTTGAGATAGAGTTGCTCCACTAATTTCGACCAGCCTAAAAGATGTTCATTAGCTGTAGAGGAATAACTTTTACGCTGGTCAAAATTAGTGGAGTAGCTCTATCTCAAACTATGACCCAAATAAAAATTCCCTGTGTTATAAAATTGTACCTCTTTAGAGCCATTCGGATTACACAGTACTCAGCTGCGTGGCACGAAACAGCATGAAACATTGAACTAAATAAAAATCGCTTCATGTATAAGTCGAAAAACGGTGTAATGGCTCAGACTCTGGTATACTGTAGATTTCGCGGCGGTGACATCAGCGGCTGGATTGCCTTTACCCGGTAGCAGGAAGCCGGCTGAACCACACAAAACTTGGAAATCGAGCTCGCGAGTTTCGGCTACCATTCGCGTGATTTTGGCGATCTGACGTTATAATTGTTGGTAGGATTTTTGTTATTTTGAGACTTTTTGATGCTAATACTATAGTCTGTTGATTATATTTCGACATAGTGTATAAGCCCCATTCAGCGATGTTTGGAGCGGGCTGGGTCGACGCCATTCTAAATGAATGTTTCAAGCATTGCTAACTCAGGCAAAAGACCGATTGAACATTGCTTGCCGCGTGGCGCAAAAACACGTGGCCTGTCATCGCACAGCACCAACAATGTTCAATGGCTCTGCGAATGAGTTGGCAATGCCTGAAACATTCATTTAGAATGGCGTCGACCCAGCCCGCTCCAAACATCGCTGAATGGGGCTTATACACTATGTCGTAATATAATCAACAGACTATAACTTCGATCAGGGTTAAGTTGCTTAGAGAAACGTCTAAATTAAAAGCATGCATTTTTATTATTGGTCGCACAATGGCTATATAAGAATTCATCAAAATCAATCCTGATTTTTACGTTCAGTCACTCTTAACTACTGTGCTATTTGTGATTCTCACAAAACATTTTCAGCTGAAAATAATCTAGCAGATCAACCACGTTGCCGCAGGTCTGAAACATTCTCTTTACTACGTGTTTTGTGTGCGATCACGCAACGCAACGTCATTGCCCCGTCGCTTCCCGCTTAATTTGACCAATTCTTATAAAGTCATTGTGCGACCAATAGCATGTATAATCCTGACCGCGAGAAATTCACGTGACATGATCAAGGCGCACAACCGATAAATCACCTCACAACGTTGGATACAGGCCATAATGACATGTAATGTGAAACAACCGATTTACTGCCAAAGTGCATATCATTTTCAGAATTAGGTTTTCACAGGCAGGTATACATACCTACAGTACCGCACCAAGTCATCGTCAGCGCGACCGCAAATGCACTAGATTATTGCCACGCGATCCCGAAAATCATACAGCAGCCATTTTATGCTCGCGTAAACAACGACTCGTTATGCAAACCACCCAAGTGCATCCTTTACTCACGTCTCCACCGCTGTCCTTTATCCCAATACAATTTGGATGTGCAGCCATTTCGATTGCCAAATCGGCCGATAGCTCAACACCGGTAATAGCAGGCACGTTGTACAGAATCGTTGGAATCGAGCACTGGTCGGCAACCTGGACACTTTTCTAATATATCGGTAAGTGTGATTTGCACTTTAAAGGGTGTGTCTAACGTCTCTTAACCCCATGTTTTATTGGATGCAATCGAAAGATGACCTCGACAGGCCGGCGTGTGCAAAAAACCGCGTCTTCTAGCTCGCTAAATCGCGAAATATTGAGGGTTACTTTTCGAATTAAATCAATTTCCGGACACAAAACTCCAGGCGCTTTTGAGTGCGCGCTACTCACGTTTGGCGTTTTTCTGCTGAAACATTGCATGTTTAAGCGCGGCTCAGCCGCCTATACAATGCACGTAGACGCTCAACACACACCGCTCTGGCTGCTGTCTTGACTGTGGACACAATGATTATTTCATTTAACACATAGAAGCTGGTTTGTGTGTGTTTCGCTTCGTAACTTTTCTAGTCTGCTCAGTCTAAATTTTGTGTCCGGAAATTGATTTAATTCGAAAAGTAACCCTCAAGATTTCGCGATTTAGCAAGTTAGAAGTCGCGGTTTTTTGCACACGGCGGCCTTTAGAAGACATCTTTCAATTCCACCCAACAAAACATGGGGTTAGGAGACGTTAGACACACCCTTTAACCTGGTGTAGAACACCGGTGCCGAATCCGCGATACAATCAGATGTTTCCAAAATTATGTACAGTAATAAAGTAAGATGTAATTTATTATAAGCCAATGCCGTTAACATCGACAAGCGCAAACGTTGTGTGGAACAGGTCTTGGAGCAAGATTTCGGCTGTTGAAATTAGTGACGGTACGCAAGTAATTTTTTTCATATCCTATGACACAAAAATCACGTGGCCAAAGCAAATCAGGTGCGTTTCGACCTGATCTAAAATTTTGCTACACCAGCTGCTGCTTTGATGTTTTACACAAAAAATAACTGCCCAACATCACGACCAGGCCACCAGCACAACACAGCACTCACTTTCGTATAATGTGCCTTCAAAGCATCTGCGTTCATGGCGGATTTATAGAACGACGGAGTGATGACCAGTGCTGCATCCGCGCCCGCATCGGCAAGCACTGACGACAGATGCAGGGTTTCTGCGTAAAGGGGGAGGTTTAGTATCAACTGATTAATTTAACATGACTGGCTGTTGCAATAGTGGCGTGAGTTGGTCCCGGCCATGTTTGGTGGTCACACAGCCACAGGACGTTTAACAAAACGGCTTGAAGTCACTGTAAAAATCACAAGTTATCGCATATCGGGGCATGCGCGGTAGCGCATGTCCCATATGGTTGTCCGGAGTTAGTGCCGGCAGCAAAAATTTTCATTGGCCAGTAATTCCACAATAAAGCACCGATGGTTTCAATATTTAACCACAAGGTGCCGAAGGCCACCCTACATCTGCGTTCAAAATTTGACGTTGATCGGTACCGGCTTCGTGGAGTTACGGTACCCAACGCCTCTCAAAAAGTGCAAAAACGTTCTTCTTCTTCTTTCTTTCTTTCTTTCTTTCTTTTTTTTCCGGTAAAATGTTCGTCCAAAACTCAGGGATACATCGGACGAGAAATCTGCCGCAGTACCGGGGGTTTTGAAGGTCGAGAAACTCGGTGGTGACATTGGTTTTTGGATCCAGTACTTTTCGGAGCCAGAACCGGAACTGGAACCGGAACTCAGTATTTAGCCATGCAAATAAGTCGCACAATACTGGTCTGGTCATAAAGACAGTGCGTGCGGTATATAGGTTTTCAGGGTCGAGAAATCTAATGGAGACATTGGTTTTTGAATCCGGAGCTCTTCGGAGCCAGAACCGGAACTGGAACCGGAATTGAGTATTTATCAGGCAAATAAGTCGCACAATACTGGTCTGATCATAAAGACAGTGCGTGCGGTATATAGGTTTTTGGGGTCGAGAAATCTAATGGTGGCATTGGCTTTTCAATCCAGAGCTCTTCGGAACTAGAACTGGAACTGGAACCGGAACTCAATATCTAGCCATGCAAATAAGTCGCACAATACTGGTCTGATCATAAAGACAGTGCGTGCGGTATATAGGTTTTCGGGGTCGAGAAATCTAATGGTGACATTGGCTTTTGAATCCGGAGCTCTTCGGAGCCAGAACCGGAACTGGAACCGGAACTCAATATTTAGCAATGCAATTAAGTCGCACAATATTGCTCTGATCATAAAGACAGGTGCGGTATATAGGTTTTCCGGGTCGAGAAATCTAATGGTAACATTGGCTTTTGAATCCGAAGCTCTTCGGAGCCAGAACCGGAACTCAATATTTAACAATGCAATTAAGTCGCACAATATTGCTCTGATCATAAAGACAGGTGCGGTATATAGGTTTTCCGGGTCGAGAAATCTAATCGTAGCATTGGTTTTTAGATCCGGAACTTTTTGGAGTCAGAACCGGAACTCGAACCGGAACTCAAAACTGATTCACGTGAATGAATAACACAATACTGCCCTGATCATGAAGAAAGGGGGGTGATATATAGGTTTTCGGGGTCGAGAAATCTAATGGCGACACTGGTTTTTGAATCCGGAGCTCTCCGGAGACAGAACCGAAACTGGAACCGGAACTCAGTACTTATCCACGCAAATAAGTCGCACAATACTGGCCTGATCATAACGACAGTGCGTGCGGTATATAGGTTTTCGGGGTTGAGAAACACAACGGTGGCATTGGTTTTTAAATCTGGAACTATTCGGAGCCAGAACCGGAACTAGTACCGGAACTCAGGTTTGATCAATGCGAATAAATAGTGTCATAGTGATCTGATCTCCAATTATGTGTCAGCTGTTTATGTTTCTGGGGTCGGGATATCCGATCGTGACATCGCTTTTTTAGCTCTGACTTGATTGAGGTGTGAAACAGTAACATGAATACAGTCAAACCATCACAAGGTGAACCTCTAGATAGTGAATTCCTCTGTATAGTGAACGAATTATCAGTGTGATCATGCGTATTTTCCGTCAACCGAACGAGAAAATGCGCTTACTCGATATAAAACAAAAATACAAGAAGAAAAATGCCTGCTGTCGCGCGGCAAGAATCAGGATATGGTTCTCGATATCATGCTGGTCGCATATAAAACACCTATACAAGATTGTTTACTCCCCCAAAGTCAAAAGATATCAGTGATTACGCACAGGAGCAAAAGGAGACTAAAAACATCACCGAAGCAGAAGAAAAGCTTATTTGCCAAAAAATGAACAGGATATAGAAAGAACCATTGCATTCCTTTCGAAAAGTGAATTAAAAAGCGATACGCCATCAAGGAACCATATTGCGGCCAATAGCGCAATCAGGCGACGACGGCAAGCTGTTACAGGTTCGATTGTTACTGGTGACGGCATAAAGAGTGGGTAAAACGATTATGCGTTGGCCGCAACATGGTTCCTTGATGGCGTATCGCTTTTTAATTCGCTTTTCGAAAGGAATGCAATGCCTCTTTCTAAATCCTGTTCATTTTTTTGGCAAATAAGCTTTTCTTCTGCTTCGGTGATGTTTTTAGTCTCCTTTTGCTCCTGTGCGTAATCACTGATATCTTTTGACTTTGGGGGAGTAAACAATCTTGTATAGGTGTTTTATATGCGACCAGCATGATATCGAGAACCATATCCTGATTCTTGCCGCGCGACAGCAGGCATTTTTCTTCTTGTTGGCTAATACTTTTGTCGTAAAATCATGTTGTCGCATTTTGTCGTCAAAACATGTGTTATTTTCGCGATCATTTGGAACTCCTTGTTTGCGTGTGAAAGCGCCAAGAACATATAAAACATTTAGCGTGCGTTTGTGTGTGTTGTTGGCTACAATAACCCGAAACATTTCAGGTGTGTAATAAGCATTCAAAGTGATACAGTTTACGGTATGGTCTAAGACTGCAAAGTATGGCTGGTTTGTCTTTAATGTCGTCAAATTATGTTGTCACATTTTTGTCATCAAACCACATGTGTCATTTTCGCGCTCATTTGGGGGTAATGTATTATTGTCTGTTCGACGACAAAATGTGACGACATGATTTGACGACATTAAAGGCAAACCAGCCATACTTTGCAGTCAGACCATACCGTAAACTGTATCACTTTGAATGTTTATTACCCTGAATTCTCACGCAGCTAAAATGTTTCGGGTTATGCAGCCACATCTCGCGCGGTTTGGGCGCGAAGCCGAATCCGATAAACAACACACACAAACGCAACGCGCGCTAAATCCTTCATGATCTTGGCGCTTTCACACGCAAACTATGCGCGACATGGCTACAGTAACCTGAAACATTTTAGGTGTGTAAATTCGGGGTTAAAATCTTACTGTAATAGTCTAAGATGGGAAAGTATGGCTGGTTTGTTTATTTTCTGCAAATAGCATCACGTTACCTTCCCTCATGCGAGCTGTATTGTACTGTATCTGATGTGTTGACGGTTTTGATTTGATAGTCTTCCAAGTTCAATGATGTCTTGCAAGTTGGGCTTGTTTACCAAAGGCGTCACAAAGCTGATACTGAGAGAGACGGTGTCTTATTTATACACAGAAAATAAATTGATGAAACTGACAAAGCTGAAAGTGATAAGATGTGTTTCTTATCACGCATTCGCATGCTTAATACGAACTCACGGGACAAGTCTGAGAGCCACGTTTTATCAAAATACAGTGCACAGAAAAGGTCTATATAAAAGCTCGCAGTTAAGGAGTAGTGTCACTTTTCGAAATCATATGAGTCTAAATTTAGCGCGAGACGAACAGAGGCCACCCACCGAACAGCAAAAGGTCAGCATGAAGATCGCCCCAATGATTTCGGCTTATGGTTAGATTACTTGACCCAAACAGTCATGAAAAATGGGATAATCATTTTAATGTGGTTTGCAAACTGCGAGGTACAAGACACACTACAATCTGCAATTTTAGGCTGCTTGATGCCTGCGCCTGCAGCACAAGAAGCGGTCACGCCGAGCCTGTAGGGTCTGCGCCTATGACCGTTTGCAAGGGCAAACTACACCAACACAGCCCGATTTCGAAGGTGGCAGTGGCGGATCCAGCTTTTGGCCAAGGGAGGGGCCAAATCCAAAAAGTCACTTTGATCTAGTGCTTGTTCCATTTTCGAAAAGTCATTTTTATCCCGTGCTTGTTCAGAATTCCGCGCGTTTACACCAAATATTATGGTATAAAATGTGACAACGCGCGCGAAATGGTACTTTTTATATGCGCGCGGAAAGCCAATTTTCATTGAAAATAGGTGTATCTGACGCGCGAAGCGCGCGATTTTTAGACTTTTGAAGTGTATGAGAGTGAAAATCCTGCGACTCCGTAGGGGCCCTTTTTCCTTCTTCCTTCCAAAACGGTGCCCCCCTTCAGGGGCCAAATGGACCAAAGGGGGGCCACGGCCCCTGTGGACCCCTGGGATCCGCCCTTGAAAGGTGGTGTGTATTGGTCGCACAATGACTTTGTAAGAATCGGTAAAAATTTTTTCCTGAATCGTAAAGCGGGAAAGTGACGGGTCAGTGACGTTGCGTTGCGCGATCGCACACAAACCATGCAGTCACCAAAATGTTTCAGACGCACAACAACGTGGGTGCTCTGCTAGTTATTTTCAGCTTAAAATGTTTTGTGAGAATCACAAATACAGTTCCGGGTGCAATTCTAGGCTGAAAGTTGAAGTCGCGTGCACGCGCGTGCACGCGACTTCCTAGTGCTAAAGCATAGGGAGCGCACGCGAAGTTACTTCGACCTTTGCCTATACTTCTCACTGTTTCGAACGCGCGTGTACGCGCGTGCACGCGACTTCAACTTTCAGCCTAGAATTGCACCCGGTACTGTAGCACAGTGGTTAAAAGTGACTGAACGTGAAAATCAGGAATGATTTGATGAACTCTTATACCATGTGCGACCAATATTCAAAACGAATAGAAAGAGAAAATCATCATTATCCACTTTGTATTCTTCAACGTGTAACATTTCGCAAATCAGCAGCCACGTCAGAACGTTTCACAGTTCTGCCAGCTGCGAAATCGGGCTAGTGTTGGCGTATGGTTTGCCTTTACGGTGCAGGCGAGTCTGCGCCTGCTACAGTAATGCACAGTATATCTATTCTATTGAGTCTGCGCAGGCTCATGCGGCTGGATGCGCCTGCAGGCGCAGGTCTCAAAAAACCTAAAATTGCAGCTGGTACTGTAGGCAGGTATTGATATACACACCCAGTCAGTGTAGTTCCTGGTCCGGAGAGGGAACAGGCGGTGCCCCCTTTTTTTCGGAGGGGAACAGACATACCCACCTGGGGGGAAGGGGGGAGGACCCAAATTTGGAGAAAAGTCATTTCTTGAGGTCGAAAATTTGACCCATTTTTTTCACCTTTTTGGAAAAAATCTCAATAAAAAGGGTATTTTGGCGATTTTTGACAACATTGACCTAAAACTCGCTTATTTTATGCCTAAAAATGCCTATTTTAGGCCTAAATTTGCCTATTTTAGGCAAAAATTTGGGGAGCAGACGTACCCGGAGGGGAACAGTGGGGCAGGCATACCATGGAGGGAGAACAGACGTACCCGAGGGCGACCCCCTCCCCCCAGGAACTACACTGCACCCAGTTGGCCGCTGAAAAAAACGCACGATTATATTACACAAATCTCGCACGGTTTTCGTCAATCCAAACCATTATAACTACTTTATAAAGTTGTTTCGTCTGCGCAGCACTACTAGCGCTTTCGCTGAGTGGCTGTCTGGCTGCAGTCATACCGACAAATAATGGTCACGGTCGACCAAGCGCAATGTCAGGACCAAATTCGGGTTCGTCAAAATTTTTTTGAGGTTATTTTTGTTCTAAACAACAGGTACAGTAAGCACACTGCGCAAGACTAGAGCACGTTCAGTTATTTTTGACGAAACAATTTCAGGCTGCGCCGATGTTATCTTCCTGATCGAGACGTCCGAGGTTATAGGGCCGCTAATACCATGGGTGGGTGCTTTCGGGGGGGGGGGGGGTGAAAGTACACAATACAAATACTTGCACTTTGATCATTTGCCGCTTTGCCCCCAATAGCTGACACTTGAATTCCATCCCGAGGGAGCTCCATCTATTAAATACAGTACTACATTTGTGGCATGGGCAATGACGATTCTCAGTTGACGATATTTCCCATGTTGTATCGCAGGGTGCTCTGTTGCGATATGAAAGTGAAAATACGCTTCATTTTTATGGGTTCCAGGCACTTAACGCGACGGTGACCATGACAGCCATCCTGAACATACAGGATCAATGCAATCACGCTGCTATGGTGCACTTCAGTAATCCGAATGAAAAGTACCTATGTATTTTATATTATTCTTCTAACTAAAAATAATGCACGTCTTCATATTCATTGCAAAATATAAACGGCCAACAATCTCATGATGTATACACCCAAAACCAACGCACAGGACTGGCGTCTTATTCAACTTGAACGATCTCAACTCTCAAGGTCAAATCAAGCAGGCCATCGACAATATTGACGTTGTGAGCATCCTGGGAATCAGCGACCTGGACTTGTATGTTTTGTGAACCTCAGCAGAAAACGGCCAATCGGGGTGACAGCCAATCTTAGTCAAGAGCAATTTCAGAGGAATCCGAACAATTTTAGACAAGGTTCTGGTGCCAGGTCAGGACCGGACGGATGCCCCGAACCACGTGGTTATGTTTATCAGTGGATAGTTAGTACTTAATGAATAAACCAAACTGCTTTTTTTGATATTACGCCCTTAGAAAAGCAGAAGTGTTTCAGTTGGGACCAAGCCATCGATTGCTGCCCATCGCCGTTTGCCAATGATGCAATACTGCTGGCCAAATCAACGATCTACGCTGTCGATATGCTCGGTGGCATGTTCATGGTAAACTACTTGTTACTTTACATTAAAAATGTGCAATAGGCTGACTTATGACAGAACAACATACAATTTTTTGTCACGAAAGCACTCAATGCAGCACGTTGGTTGTGATTCAAGAGGAATTTTGCATCTCATTCGATGGCATAGGCAATGGGTGGAATAGACAAAACAAGTCACGCTCACCGTCAGGTTCACCGTCAAGTTCAACGTTAGGCTTGCAATGGGAATGGAAAAAACTGTCGGCCAACCAAACTAGGCTCTTCACAACGTTATAATTATAGCACAGGCTGTGCTGTGGCAGCACACCACAGCTGTGCAGCACAGCACTGTCTTTCAGTGAAATATTGTTGTGAGCCAGAGCGAGCGTAAAGGTGGAATTATAGTTGGTCGAGGACCTGTTGCGCCCAAAAGGTCGTCAACGACCAAGCGCCCAAATTTTGCGTTAGTTTTGGGCGCCAAGTCGCGTGGTCGTTTGGGCGCGCGGTCGCAGCTGGTCGCAACGAATAGAAAGAGAAAAATGAATAAATAGAAGGGCTCTGGCCCCGAGGCTTAGGTAGGCCTGCTGCATGAATTCTGGCTGTTGAGAACGGCTTGTTTTGGTCAGAAAAAATTTATAAAAGACTAGGAACTCCGTTACGACTGAAATACCGGCAATACATATCGATTTTATAGCCGACGACCACGTGCAAAGTTGAAAATTTTCAACTCGCGGTCGCGACCATTTTTGGTGGTCGCAGCAGGTCGCAGCCTGAGGTCGTCGACACCCAGTTATAGTTGGTCGCGCTCAACTATCACAGGGTGTTAGCGACCACTATGGTCGGCGGGTCGTTGCGCCCAAAAATTGTGGTCGCGACCCAACTATAATTCCACCTTAATGTTCAGCTTGACTTTGAAATTGACGGTGAACTTGACGGTGAGCTTGACGGTGAACTCGTGAAGGTTCACCGTCAGCTTACATGTGACCATGAGTTTGACGGTGAACTTTGACGTTGAGCTTGACGATGAGCTTGACTTTGTTTTGTGAATTCCACCCAATCTTGTTTTGTGTTTAGTGGGCTGATGTGGTTCGAAAACTGAATGACACCCAAGTTCCAGCGTCTCAAAACAGTTGCTATACTTGCGGGTCACCCGTACAAGAGATTCATACAAACGAACCATAATTATCTAGGTACAATAACAATCGTGGAGGAAAAAAGGCATTTTTTCTGAATTCCTTCAGGGCAATCTGGCAGACCTGGCTGGTGGAGCGGGCAATGTGTACCAGTCGAACAATTATATGCAGATTGCGGGCCGAATATGCAACAGTATTGGCGCATGTTGAGTGGGATTACAATGGCCACAAATACACGATGGTCAATGATCATGTCTACACACAGTACCGGGTGCAATCCTAGGCTGAAATAGCGTGCGCATGTGACCGCAACTTCCTGGTGCAAAGCATGGGCAAAAAGTCGAAGTGTAACTTCGCGTGCGCTGCCTATGTTTTGCACTAGTTGCGTGAACGCCGACTACTACTTTCAGCCTCAAACTGTGCGCGGTACTGTAGCACATAGCCAACAATGTCAACGAACTTATTCCTGTCATGCTTAATCAAGTCCACACTGAACTTGAAAACGGATAAAGCAGGGTTGTTTCAAAAAAAAAGTGGTTAATTAAAAAAATTTTTAAAAAAAAAAAATTTTTTTTTTGAAACTCAGATTTTGCTTTTTTTTTTAATAAAAAAAAGTTGCCCAAAATGGGCTGAAATCTCCAAAAATGGCCTTTTTCGAGGCAAAAAATTGGCACTTTTTTTCTGTGGACGGGACAATTTTTCCAAAATCGCGCCTGCGGCGCCCTGTATTGTCCCCAAATCCGTACAGGGATGCGCGGGGATGGTCTTTTATAGTGATGTGGCACCGATAATGTACCACTGCATGCTACTACACATGTATATACATAGGTCTGGTGCAAAACCGGGCGCGCAAAGTCGATCTGACGCGCAAGATTTGGGCTGTAATCGATATTTTGATGCTCGTATATCAGATATACGGCATTAGATGCATTAAAATACATTGTACGGCATGCTACCATACATTAGAGTACATCGTTAGTGAACATCAACCTCAGACTGGTAGGATTCCATAGAATCTGCACAATGCTACCGGGTGTCACCACACAAGTTGGGTCTCAGGCGAAATTTTTCAATTTTTGAAAAATATGTTGCATCGATTTCATTTATCCTGAAACGTCGTTTGCAACACTTTTTCTAATAAAAAAAATTTTCGTCAAAAAAAAATCAAAAAAAAATTTTTTTTTTTTAAAAAAAAGCTCGTTAATAAAAAAATTTTTTTTTCAACCCTGGGATAAAGAGCTGGCGACACGACTGAATAGCAAAGTAATGGCACGATTGTGTTTGAAAATAAGGACTTTGCCTGCAGAGCGTAAAACGGTGGCTCAAAACGACCGGGGGGAAAGGGCACTCTGCGGACTGACACGTAGACCCCCCAATAAATGGCTTGGCTTGGGACAACACAACACTCAGCCAAAATCAACGGGGATGAGCTTTACAGTTATGTACCAAAATATACAAAAGATATAAAGGCAAAACACCCCATATTTTAACCTGAAGTACTCTCAGCGCCACTACCAGCGATCACCAAGTGGTCAGTGCCCTTACACGCCGATTTCACAGCTTTGACCAGGTCCACCTTTTCTGTTTGCGACAGATATGGAGCTTCGCCATTAGATCCCATCACGACAAAACCTGAACATGTTGTTTTTTTAATTCGTTCTTTTTAAAGAGAGCTATACAGTGTTCCTTAGCCTGGAAATTTGAATAACCGTGCCTCTGAACCCGCATTTCAGCCATTTTTCCATGTTCCTCTCCAGCTTATCCCATGCAATGCCCTCGTCCTGGGCAAATGGGGTCGTAATCGGCGGATAAATGCCGGCTAGGTTCAGTTTTGTGGCCTTTGACGCCACATTTCTGGTGTGCGTCATAAAATACGATGATGGAATTTTGCGCAAAATCGTCACCAGATTTGCTTTGAGAAACATGCTGTAAAAACAACTGCAGAAGTTTTAATTGTGGAGCCATTCAAAATGAATTAGAAAACTCAAGGAGCTGCTCACTGAAACATTTTTCGGTGATATTGGCAAAAGGGTCATTATTTTTGTTAATACAACTTTTTTATTTCCCGTTATACCACCATATCATAACACCACAACAACACATTTTCGAAACGGTTGTCATTTTGCCTAAGTTGCGATAAAAAACAATGAATCAATCAGATCACCACTTTCAAACCGATCAATCAACGAATAAATCGATAAATATAGTGAGGCATTGCCAATCAAAGCTGATAAATATAAGCAGCAAGACCGGATCACAGATATAGGCGAACAAACAAAATATAGACCTTCATAGAAGCTATCGTATATAATAATTAGTATAACAGGGCAAACAAGAACAGAAAAAGGAACAAATACTGAAAGAGTGTAAGAAACATAAGCCGAGCATTTTCTTCTCCACCAAGAACTTGAAAAACGAAAACACAATAAAGATATACAGTGTACTGTATGTGTGAATGAAAAAACCCAACAAGTGTCCGAAATTTCACGAACAAGCAGAAGAAATACATATACGCTTTATGTTGTTTGTTGGTATAAACACAGACACAAACAAATTAGTAACGCCATTACTGGTGACCTGCTCAGCATACACAACGCAGAACGTACACAGTGATGTTACACTTTGATCTTATCAATACCATCTGTATAGTTGCGTAACGACGCGCGCATCAACCGAAAGCGTGACATAAAAACTGCAGCAGCGAGATAGTAATTTGTAGAAACGGGAACATAAAATGTGAAACGCTTGTCACTGATGTGTACAAGGTGGTTAAATGGGGCTTGATTTCTCGCGACCAAAAACAATGTACACTCACAGATAACACAGTAAAAAACGACGCGCGGCTGCTTCATTCAACATCACCCATCACTTACTTCATTTCAACAACGATTTTACGACGGCATCGGCGTTCAACGACTTTAAGTCACGATACGTCTGACCGGTGCCGACGAACACAATGGGCTGACCGGTGATGTACGTCATCGAAATCGCCGCGCCAACCTGCAATGATTAATAAGAATGAGTCCTGGAATGCCTCAAGGCAACGTAGTTGATTGGATTTCAGATTATATGGCACGGTATAGCATCTGCTGCTTTATCCACAATTAAAGTGTCCACTATCAACCACATTTCATACCACTACACAATCCTTCTAAAAACACACGCCTGCTGTTTAATGTGGACGTGACAGAAAAATATTAAACGGAAGCATCATTACCATGACATGTATAGTGAAAAAAAGTTAATTTCCATTTGCGCCAATTAAGACCAAATCGTGAAATATTCATGGTGTGCCAGCCAAAAAAGCAGCCCACCAACGAACAATATACATTACATATGTATAAGCTCATCCGCAGTTGCAGAATAGTAGATGTCCAATTTTCATACAGAAACGCCATCCATGGTGACAGCACACACACACATAATAGCTTACGTGCTATTTGCTACATAATTTTAGTCAAAACCAGTAGTCAGCAGAGTTGCAGAGGCAAAAATAGCACTTGAGCACTGGCTCGCAATGAATTCGGTGTGAAATTATGAAAGTGATTCGTTGTTTAACCACTTTGTCTGTGCTCAGCTGGTCACCGACATGCGCCGTGGTCTTGAACGAAACCGAGCTGGGTAACACAGTTTGCGTTTGATTTGTTTCGTTTGATTTGCTGAACAACAATCACCATTTTCTTGCAGACGCCCTTCGCCCGCCCCTGCTGACGCACGTGCAACTGACGTTGATGCACCTGCACAATCCGGACCCTGATCGAAACGTAAGGGCAGAACACCGGCTGGATGGCTTCAACGATCTCAAAGCATTCGCATTCTCAAATCGAAGTTCAAACAATGTTCCATGCAGGTGCTGGATGTGGAAATGGAGCAGGCGTACTATTGGATGTCGCGAACCAAAGAACGTCCGGTCGTACTGCCGAATGCCGGCGTGAAAGATTATCAGGCGAATCAAGTTGAATTCACGCGGATCATGATAGCGAACGATAAAAGGTTGGTTGTTGCGTTGAACAACAGCAAATCAAGAGAAGATGCAACATTGAACATTGAATTTCAGCTATCGATTCAATTTGCTACAGAGCAGCGATTACTCAGTGGTTGTACGAGAGAATAGCGGCCTGACCAAGGAAGTCCACAGGTTAGTGCAGTTTTCTCACAATTATGAGCTGGAGAGACAAACTCGATACTTTGAAACATCAGGAGCACTCGAAACATTGACTGCGAAATCAGCTTGAGGAATTATCCATTTGATTCGCACGAATGCCGTATCTTTGTGCTGCAAAGTGAGCTGCTTAGCTTTAGCTTTCAGGCACACTGTATGTAATTAACATGATTATGGTTAAGTGTGAGATGACTATTGCTTCCAGATATGCGTGATTCCATCAGCATTCTGAAATGGGCTTCACCGAAACCTGTGATCCTACATCCCAATCACGGGTTCAGCGCATTCGAAATTATAGAAATGGAACATCGCAAGTGCGACTTGAATGGTAAGCGGGACGTCACAACATCTGCTTCTTGTGCTCTCAGTAACCAGCACATGTTGTGTTTACAGATGCACCTGTCGATCAACAATCTTATCAGCCGAAATGTCTGGTTCTCGATATTTCTTTCCGTCGTGGCACTATTTTCTACATGCTTAGTGTCTACATGCCAGCCATATTCATAATCGCCGTGTCCTATGTGTCGTTCTGGGTCGATCCTGAGTCAGTGCCTGCGCGCACTGGCATCGGGGTCACCGCTATGTTGTCGTTGCTGACGTTGGTGCGTTTCGAGTTTGTGATGTTTCACAATGCACTGTTGGAACAAGTGTGCCTCTGTTTGCAGTCTCTTCGCAACACCAACCCGTCACAAGTGATCTATCTGACAAAGATCGATCACTGGCATGCCGTTTGTCAGTTTTTTACAATCTCGGCGTTGGTTGAGTTTGCAGGTGCGAATCCATCTCAAACCTTATTTTAGCAGATGGCACTGTATCGTTGATTGGATGTACTTGCAGGTGTGCACACGTTGGCAAATTTGTCCAGGAAGCAAGACTGGAATCAGAAGAACAGCCGTCTGCTGAGCACGTATTTCTGGGACGGACTCTCACGAGTCCTGTACCCGATCGCATTCGTCGTTTTTGTATTTCTCTATTTTATGAGCGTTGCGGCGCTGGCTGCACCGGACGAGCACTCGTCTGATTTTGAGTATCTGCAGAACGTGGGATTCGTGGAATCTCCTTTCCCTGCCAATACACGGCACGACCTGATTGAGTTTGACAAGAAACCGTAATCTGATAATTTACGAGTGGCGACTTTCGTAGAATGATCGGTCGTTTCTGTCCATTTCTGATAAAACTAATAAATTGACCAAAATTAGACGGTCTCCTTGTTCACAACGAACCATACCTGTTTGAGAACTGGCAGGTCCACCAGTCGACAGAGCAGCAAAATTCAGCGAGCATAACCTGCCATACTAGGTTTACGACCAACAAGATCACCGTGATTTGCTTTGGTTTTTTTATCTGCTTTCGTAATCTCGCAGTGGAGAAACTACTGCCCCCATAATCAGCATGTTGGCTGCTGGCATGGAAGCAAATCCGCTCATTTCACATTTCCACTGCTATTTACGGTCGTTTCAACCAAACTATAAAAACAAGAGCTGAGCGGTTTTCGTGAAACTGAAACTGGAACCAGGAAGGCACTTTGACAGACCAATACACATGCACACTACTCAAAGAACCAGTTGGCGGAAGTTAAAGTTTGGCTGTTGAGAACAACATGAACCATGGCAGAATCAATGGATATTAATCAAGCGAACGTTTACGGTACGGAATCCTGGTATATAGAAACTTGTCACGACTAGCTAAAAATTGATTCAACAATTGCTGCATTGTACATAGGTGGCAAAACGAAAGTTTTCAGAGTTTCACCTAACGGCCTCTGTTACAGATTACAATCTGCCTCATCCTCCATCCCTGATAAAGGTGCAGCTGATTCTGATGAACATCGCAAATCCAGACACAGAGAGAAACGTAAGATCTCATAGTTGTTAGATTTGGATGATAGAAACTGACAGCAACGTGACTTAAATAGATCCTGACCATGGACATGGACGAAAGCTTCATCTGGATGTCATCTACGAAACGGAAACCCGTCATACTGCAAAACGCAAACAGTTATGCCCAATATTACGAACGATTCATCGACCTAACCTACATTTTCGTTGCTAACGACAAAAGGTACGATGGAAACAAGTACGTTCAATTAAGTGCAAGCAAAACACGATTCCAGATACAACTTCGACCCGACAGCGAATAGTGACTGGTCGTTAATTACTCGATATGGCAACGGCATAACACTGGAGACACACAAGTTGGTGGAAGTTGCCCTAAACTAAACTTCAATTTCACCCATGTTCCACATTCAGATACACACGCGATATTGATTGCAAGATCAATTTGCAAAACTTTCCGTTCGATGAGCACAGATGTCGAATCTTCTTTTGGCAACGTGAGAGTAACATTAATAAGCGCAAAACTTCCAAATAACGCAGTCTAAACTTCAGATAATGCGACGGGTGCGCCCAGTAAAATTGAATGGGTGAGTAACGATCCTGTGATTCTGCACCCGAATTACGGTCTAAGTGCATTCACGATTGAGCAGTTGCAAGCTCGGAGGTGTAGTTTCGGAGGTGAGCGCACCATTCGTCTAGCATAGTATAATTTACATACATCGATTCAATTTCAGACGTACCGCCCGATCAGCGCTCGAAGCTAGACATCACAGAAGCGCAGTGTCTAGTTGTCGACATTCAGATCCAACGAAACATCTGGTTCCATTTCCTGACCATTTACTGCCCAGCAATATTGATCATAATCGTATCATACATATCATTCTGGATCGATCCCAGTTCGGTGCCGGCGCGCACCGGTATCTGTGTGACCGCAATGTTGTCACTGTTGACCTTGGTGAACAAGAAATGCATGCATTTAAACCGGACCACCCGCCGTATTGTTCTTTGGGTTTTGGACCTCGTTTTTAAAAAAGAATTTAAATCGTTAGTTGGCCCTGGGATCACGAACATTATCCTTGAAAAACTTTACCAGAGTGACGACTACCAACAGAAATCGATCCACCAACATGGTCGTTTGGGAACAAATCAGCCTGATATTGACGCACTAACTGTACCTACATGAAATCAGGCTTTGCAAAAGAAAATTCAAATCATTGAGGTGTGTTATAGGCGGCGGATTACGGCAGATTGACAAAACACGTCTTGTCATTTACAAAACATCTAATGTTCTGTGGGCAAAACCCGCCGCCCTTCTCCTGATCATCATGTGCAAATTGTGCATCAATATCGGACAGTTTTTCGATAAGCCATGTTGGCGCTTGGCGGATCGATTTCGGTGGGTAATCGCAACCTTGGTGAAGTTCGTCGAAACAAATGTTCTTGATCCGGATGCCAACTAACGATATAAATAAAAAACGAGGTCGAAAACCAAAAAACAACAGCGGCGGGGCCGGTTTAATCTCTGGAAAACACTTGGATTTCTTCCCGAGAGAAATAGGTACTACGTATCATGTTGTTTTGTTGCTTCAGTTTCTACGAGAAACGCATCCGTCTAAGGTGGTGTATCTGACGTCCGTGGATTACTGGCATATCGTTTGCCAATGGTTTGCGATCTTTGCCCTGGTTGAGTTTGCAGGTGGGCCAGGCCTTATTTACGTGGACGCACCAATACAATTGGATATCTTTCGTTGCAGCTGTGAACACGTTGGCCCAACGTTTTACGAACAAGGACCAAGTACACAATAACATACGTGCACAAAGTTCCATTTATTGGGATAAACTCGCGAGAACTCTCTATCCATTATGTTTCGGATTGTTTTTACTAATTTATTTCGTTTATGTCACCACAGCTGGACAGGAAACTCCACCGTCTGACTTTGAGTATTTGCAAAGCATGAAAACAATCGGTCCTTACATTCACGAAAGCACGGAGTCTGAATTGCTTGCACTTGGAAATTCTACCGCCTAGTCACCGCAGTGATTCAATGCAATACGAGTTCTGATTTTGAGTTGGAAATACTGTACCTTATAGCTTAATTGACAATGATCAATAAACCTTTCATGGTTTATCGATGCGGGGTTTGATGCTTCCCCTGTTTGTTGTACGATGTGGGCCAGCACCACCAGCCATGAATGTATGATGACAAGCCCGTGACACATACAAATAAACCATTGTTTGATGACAATAAAAACAGTCCGCGAGTTAGCGCTTTCCTCTGTTGGACAGCAGAAACAGCTATAGCTATAGAAACAACTGTCGTATACCGTACACACAGAATAGAGTTATAAAAGGTTAATCAATCATCCTGCGCGCTACACGTTTAGATACATATGTACATACCATTTTGTACAAAACCAGAGCCGACATTTTGTACAAAGCCACACAGTTTGTCGGAAATCTCAAAATATATAGCTATGTGAACTTGAATATTTGTTGTCGGACCGCCCGTTTGTCAAGGTATCTGATTCTCACGAAGATGCACCTCTATTACTGGCTGGTTACGGTGGGAACATTAACAATTGCAGAAGCGCAAACGACAGGTTTCTGGGTTGCTGTTTGGTTTTCTTACTCAAGCCGACACAAACATGAAGCCGCGCTTCTGCCAGGAGAACGTTTCGAGGACGATCAGAAGAATCCTGGTCCGTGGCAAGTTCCAAATGTAACCTACGTGGAACTGGTCTTCCAGTTCATCGCCAATCCAGATGCTGACAAAGACGTGGGTATCAGTTACTTATACCAACTTTGTTTCAGTCCGCCGAAGAGGCACACACAGTTAAACAAATGTTTTCAGATTGTAACCATGGACATAAGCGAAGCCTATTATTGGATGTCGAGCCATAAGAACTCCAGGAACATGCTAATGAATCCCGAAATGGAGGATTATGTGTACATGGGTTATGAAAAACTGGCCACATTTATTGCAAATGACAAAAGGTGAAATTCGACGTTAGTAGAACAGACATCTGTTACACAACACAGTAATATTTTCAGATACAACATGGACCATTTCAAGGACTCTGATTTCTCTTTTATTGTGCGGGACAACAGCGGAGTCACAATGGCTCAGTTCAGGTTGGCTACCAAGTAGCAAAGCAAGACATGTATTGTACTAAGTATAAAAAGGTCAACAAATTACGCATGTACTTATATGCACATATGGCATAAACCGCTTTTAGAACCACGCACGACATCGACTGCACAATCTCTTTGAAACAATTTCCTTTCGACAGTCATCGATGTCGAATTTTCGTCATTCACTGTAAGTTCTGACGAGTCAGTTCGAAAATGCCCACTTTGCAATGTACATCATCCAAACATTTCAGTTGATCCAGCCTCAATCGACTCTCGAATCGAATGGTCCATTCCCAACGGCACCAAGCTGCTGGACAATCACGGACTCAGCCAATTCAGCGTGAAAGAGTTGACCCCAAGGAGATGCAGCTTCGAAGGTCGTTCTCATTCCGAAGTGCAACCTCAAGTTACATTAAGTGGGTCCACAATCATATTCGTTATAGACAGTCCCATAGCCAGGACGCACGAGTCACAATGTCTTGTTGTCGATCTGCTGGTCAGTCGTGGCACGTTCTTCCATTTCCTGAGCATCTACGCCCCATCATTCTTCATCATGGTCGTGTCTTACGTGGCATTTTGGCTCGATCCCAACGTCGTGTCGGCACGTACAGGCATCGGAGTGACCAGCCTCTTGTCCCTGCTCACATTGTCACTGCGCAAGGTGCTGCCCTCTCAAGTCGTCTACTTGACCGCTATTGATTTTTGGAACGCCATCACACAAATATTCGCCATAATCGCGCTGATCGAATTTGCTGGTGCGTAGCTTTTTGGACGAAGCGCTTCGTCGTTAGTTAATGACGTGTGTTTCAGTAGTCAACTCACTGGCACAACGAGCAAAGAAACACGACTACCGATACGACAAAGAGCCGAAGCTGAGGAATCCCGTTTATTGGGACAAGATGGCCAGGGTGCTGTACCCGATTTGTTTTGGATTGTTTGTCCTGATCTATTTCGTGTCGATCACAACCGCCGAGGCCGAGCAGCTGAACAACGATGGAGACTACTTGTTCAACTTGGGATTCAATTTCGGCGGTACTCCGTTTCCGCCGAAAGTTAGAGAGAACCTGCTTGCAGCAGATAACAAATCATGATTACCCGTTTTCATATTGTAATCGCGCTGTGACACAGTGCAAGACGTTTGAAGCCTTGCCAATGCTGAATGCTTTTAACTTTGTTGAAATGATTATTTTGGTTTGATTTGTTGAACTATTGATACAATGAGGTCTTCTGCGTCTAAAGTTGTGATAGCAAATTCGTTTGTTGCACGAAACTGCAAAGAACGATTGTATTCATTAACGTTGTGGATGGACGCTTGCGTAACCACACGACGCTCCCATGCTCGCCTCTGCGGCGCCAAGGATAAGCACCAACTTTCATTTTGTGACCTAACAGGCCGACACGACAACCGATGAAATAGTCCGATTGAAATAGCATACAGTCGGTATCTAACAGACAAGATTTACGATGATGGCATTATTGATTTTTAGGACATTATTAGCAATTACGGGCGCATACATAAATAAATACATTGTGATGGGAGCGCCAATGGTTTTCCTCGAAGCATGCATACTGCGCGTAACATATCAATTGCCAGGGCCATGCAAACCCCCGCTGCAAACTAAGCATGAACGAGTGAAAAACAATGGCCGCCGCCCAACTTATAATGCAATGCTTGCAACAATGCATTGGCGGCGTGGATAGTGCCGTCGTAAATGAGTCAGTCTTTCTTGAAAATGCGAATGTGAAACCACATTGGAAAGCGAAAGACCCCAAGGTTGTTCATGTGCAACTGGAAATCCTAAGAATCGATAATCCTGACGCCGATCACAACGTGAGTGAAAGATAGATATTCAATTCTTTTGCCGCTTTCAATCTTTTCATTGATCATACAGGTGCTAAAAGTTCATATGAACCACTTACACTTTTGGAAATCGAGTGCACAGCATGAACTGATACTTGATAACCCGACCCACAAGATTATGGAAGAAGTGAAAATGGAAGTACCAATCATATTTGCTGTCAATGACAAAACGTGAGCAATTAGTGCTTGAAAATGCATCATACATTTCCCAGACTTAACGACTACTTTGAGGTATAACTTTGATCTGCTGAGTGACAGCCGTCACGTATTCGCCATGCGCAAGAAGACCGGCGTGACGATGCTGCTTTATACGTGAGAAACATTTCTACGTGTGGCACAAACAATTATGTACTAACAGGGTTTCAACGTTCAGAATGTCGCACGACATCGACTGCAAGATTAGTCTGACCAACTTTCCCTTCGATCTGCACATTTGCCGAATCTACTTGCAATACTGTTCGTGATGCCTACTTACTTAGTTGCGATTTTGTAAAAATTTTGCTGTGGCTGCATGAGACTGTTTAAGCTATGGAAATTTTAGTTTTGATCAACGAGGAAGTGACAGACAAAAGGCATGTTGTCAAATGAGTGGAGGACGATCCAGTCTCGCTGCATCCAAACTACGGAGAAAGTGCGTTCACGATCCCGGTGTTGCGAGCGAGAAAATGCGATCCACAAGGTACACTTTAAATCCTTTCTCAGTGAAGACATTTGACGTACATTACCTACATGTATGACAACCACAGGAGCAAGCGAGCGGGATGCGCAAATACACTTGCGCTGTCTGGTGGTCGACATACATCTGCAGCGAGGCGCAACCTACTACTTTCTCAGCATTTATGGCCCATCAGGCTTCATCATCACCGTATCCTGGATATCATTTTGGATCGATCCGATCGCAGTTTCGTCTCGGACAGGTGTCGGTGTAACCAGCCTACTGTCACTTCTGACTCTGGTTGGTTGATCTTGATGATGTCAAACTCAAAATATAACAGAATGTCACTGCTTCAGTCGCTGCGTAAAGCGCTTCCCTCACAAGTCATCTATTTGACTGCTGTTGACTATTGGTACACGGTGTGTCAGATATTCGCAATCATTGCGTTGGCGGAATTTGCCGGTGCGCTCAACATTACATTTTTTCACGAACTCTTTAAGAATAGCAGCCGAACTTTCAGTGGTGAACATGCTGACCCGGAAGGCCAAGAAGGACGACTGGAATCCAAACAACAATCGCGCACTTGATCCTCAAACATGGGATAAAGCAGCTCGAATTGTTTATCCTGCAGCTTATTTATTGTTCATCAGTTTCTATGCTATTTCTGTGACCACACATTCAGGGGTGCACATCCCGACAGACCACAAATATTTGACCAGTATTGGTTTTGGGAGTGCACCCATTATTCCAAATAAGACCGAAATAGAGCTGCAGAGCTTGTCATAATCAATAACAAGCCATTCATATTCACATTCAATCCTCCATGAGTGCCGTTTTTCTGATTGAGCATGCGGGTCGATAAATTAGCAACAAAAAGCTTGGTAGGATGTTTTTGCTGCAATGTGTTCTTTGTAATTTGAAGCGCACAAAATACATCCTTCCAGAGTTATGAACCGGAAACATACAGTGCAGTGCAGTGCAGCACACTTACATACATACAATAGCTGTTAGCTGCATTTTGGAAAAAGAGACGTAATTGCCCACAAACCGATACTATGTACCAGTGGGAACATTGAAAATAAGCCCGAATGATGTTGACATTGAGAAGCCTTCGAAGCACCAGCGTCAGTCTCACACATATCTGTACATTCTTGCGAAAAAAACAGTGTACGTTGAAAGCAGTGTGCGCGTGCATGGTCACACAAAAAGTCGAAGTCAAGTCGGTTGCGCGTGCACAACGACGCAGCCAGCTGGCTCGAACGCAGTGTCCGCCTGTGAGTGTGCGCGCCGAAATCGGCCGACCTGCGCATGTTGTCCGAAACATTGTGCAGAAGAAATGGCACTTATCACTGTTCTCGTCTTTGCAATGATTACGACATTATGTTTATGCGTGATCGCCAACAATCAATTCAATTACACAATCAGATTTCCAACAGGCAAGTTGCGAATATAAGCTTGGCTTCACGACCGTGAAAAACATCTTGAACGATCTTACAGATCTGCCAGCCCCTTCGTTGATTCACGAGCAGCTGATGCTTATGTATATTGGCAACCCGAACGCCGAAAAGAACGTCTGTCGAACTTTGCCAATTTCTCAAAACGAGTATGTAACGCAGCCGGTGCGTACCTTTTAGGTAATCACAACAGAGATTGAACAAATCAGCTACTTCGTGTCGGTCAACAAAACGTCCTTGACGTTGTGGAATCCGACCAGGGAACAGCATAAGATCAGCGGGCTCGAGTACCACACAGTAATCGTGCTGAACGACAAGCGCTACAATTTCGATCCAACAGAATCTAGCGACTTTACGTTTGCTGGCAGGATGGAAGGAGGGCTGGTCATTTACACTCATAAGTGCGCAACCTATCTTTTTGAAGCAAAACAATATGAACACAAACAATAAACATTAAGTGCACAGCTTTTCCTTCGTTGTTAGGATGACCCACGATATCGACTGCCGAATAAGCCTGCGAAAGTTCCCCTTCGATAATCATCAGTGCAGAATTGTTTTGGTCAAGCGTTAGTTTTGCTGTTAGGGCGGGCTTAGGCTGAATCCGGAAATCGGAATCAGGAAATATTTCCGGAAAACGCATTGTTTTGTATCTTTGCATACAACTTATTTCCGAGTTCCGGATGCCGGTTTTAACCTAAGTTCGCCCTTAGCAGATCACGAGGATTCCATATGGACATCGCTTCGATTTCAGTCAGCGCTAACGGTGCAATCAAGTGGGCGCAACCGGATCCGGTGCGTTTACATCCGAATTACGGACTGAGCGAATTCTCAATCACCAAGTTGGAAGCTCGGGAATGCGATTTTGGTATGCGTGTGTTCGAGTATAATATACAACTTTGCTTACCAAATATCATTTTTTGCAGAACCCGGTCCTCCAATATACACTGCTGGCACACCGAAATGCTTGGTAGTGGATATTCATATTAAGCGTGGCATGACCTACTTCCTACTCTGCCTCTACCTGCCATCGCATCTGATTTTGATGGCAACTTGGATCTCCTTCTGGATTGATCACGAGAACACCGCTGCCAGAACCACTGTTTGTGTGACGACGCTACTCGCATTCGTCACACTGGTTAGAGCAACTTATTATTGATAACACAGATCAAGTTAATAACCGACTATTTTTAAAGTCCCTACGTCAACTACTGCCCAGTGCCGTCAGCTACGTCACGGCGGTCGACTCATGGAACACCGTCTGCCAGTTGTTCGCAATCGCGGCGCTCATTGAATACGCGATCGTAAACCGATTGGTGCAAATCAAGAACCGCACATGCAGCGCCACACAGGGGCGGCAACCGTTGTGTCCGTGCAAGGCACACGAGATCGACAAAGTTGCCCGATTTTTGCACCCGATCCTGTTCGCCATTTTCGAAATTGTGTACTTCAGCTACGTGAACACCAGCACCAGTGATTCATATAACGGAGTGACCGATGACGAATATCTACGTAGCCTCGGCTACGGAGCGTATTATTTTCCGAACGAAACCATCAACGACTTGCTGAATTTCGCAACTCTTGCCTGATTACTTTCTCCGAAGAATGTCCCGATGGGATACAAGTGTGACGAGAGTTCCCCAAGAGTTGCCATTGCAGGTCACCGTTCAAGATGTATCCGTTCGCTCCCTAAACGTAAAACTACATGTGATGATGCATGTTCTTCCAGTCCTAAACATGGGGCTCACGTGTAAGCACAGGACCACTGCGTGCACACGATAGTTTTCTTATGACTTGGCATATTAATTGTAAAAATTTTAATCAACTGAACGGAATACGGTACTGGCATTGTCGTCCAATGATTTAGACGAGTTTGTTCTTCTTTCATAGTTTTTTCTTTCTTTCTGTTCATTCTTGCGTAGTTGTCGTTGTCTGTGCTCAGCCAGTAGGCTTCAATAAAAGACATCATGTAATCAATCATAAGAAATGAACCACAAAGCTGATTTGTAGCCAGTTTATTTAGGTAATAAATTTGACCTAGAGTCAATTCCCCTATGTCAGGTAAACCCTCCGTGGACCTCGTTATCTTGTAGCAGAACTACATACTGTACATACATACGTACGTAGCCAAGATAAAAACCCCTGGTAAGAACATTACGCCTTGTGATCATTCTGAGGAACAGCACTGTGCTTTGACGCGAAGCGTATTTTTTCATCCTGGTGGTGACAAGGTATATGGCAGATTTGAGCACATTGTGGGAACGCAAGACAAGCACAGGCTTATTTTGGAAGAAATTGCGCCTGAGCGTCATGTCACAGGGCACAGTCCCCGAGTATCATTCAGCTAAGCAGCACAAACTGTAGACACGTCGCAAACATAAAGCGAAGCATTGGTGTTCGGCTGGCAACATGTGACGTACAATGTCACGCGTGTCGTTAGGATTGATTAGTTCACATGTGGCGGTCATTCGGCTCGCTATTTGAACTGCTTCATCTTCGTTTGCGTTTACATTCGTAACTCGTACCACCATACCGGTCTATAGCAACGCGCTTCCAATCAGAAACCTGCTAAAGCGCCGACAACTCGCCCCCTATGCATCCAGTGTGCGCCAAACAGAACTTTAGCTCAGCTGCTCTGTCTGCCAACAAAAAACATGCCGTAGCCATACGAGAGCAAACGACTGAAGTAGGCGACCGAGAATTAAATTCAGCTTTTCCCGCCACGCACGAGCGTGTAAGCCCCCACAACCTGTGCATACAGCATGTTGGCAATAAGAACGTCGTCGTATGCACAACAGATCATACGACCCGGGCACGCAAAGTAACAGCGTGAAGTTGTCACTTTTCTACCGCTGGCTGGCAGCCGCCAAGCACCCAAAACAAGACCTCGCGCCTGGCGCACATACGTTTTGTTTTGATGGTAAAGTTTGTGCTGCGTGTTAGGGAAACATTTATTGACTGCTTTTGCGCTGCGCGCCTTTACGTTCACGACAATTGCATTGTAGTGAAATGAAAATGATAGGCCACACATTAGCACATTGGACCGCGAAATAATAACTCAGAAAGTTTTTTTGTTTCATTTGAAAATCGTCTAGCATTATCTTTTAGATCAGGTCGTGCATACTCATGACCGGCAGCTGCATACATATTATGCAGGCTTGTTGCGCTGAAGAGCCAGACCATCATACTATACGTACATATCAGCGATAAGTTCAAGACAACTATGAAAAAATTCAAACCCATAATTCTCCTGGTGATGATTTCTTGCATATTTTACGCCAAAAGTGCGCAGGAGTTCAACTACACGATCGAATACCCAACTGGTTAGCTGTTTCCTGTGCCGGCAACATTCCCAAAAATTGCGAAAAAATTCAAGGCTCAACGCTTTCAACCATTTTTCAGATTTGCCTGCACCGTTGCTCATACACGAACAATTGTTGCTCATGCACATTCAGAATCCGAATGCAGAGAAAAATGTTAGCTTTCACAGCTCAGCCCGGTCGATTTTAATTTATATCGACTAAGCTTATTTTTCAACTTCCAGGTAATCACAATGGAAATCGAGCAGACCAGCTATTTCAAGTCGGCCAATCACACAGCGACAACTTTGTGGAACCCAAGCTGGGCACAGCACAAAGAGCACCAGTTGGAGTACCACACCGTGATTGTGCTCAATGACAAGCTATATCGCTTTGATCCCACCCACTTTAGCGATTTCACATACGTTGGTCGTATGGCTGGTGGACTAGTGATGTACACCCATAAGTTCGTGTTGGTATTGGTTGAAACATCACAGCAGAATAGCATATCACACAAGGCAGATTTGCAGGATGACACACGACATCGATTGTAGAATCAGTTTGCGCAAATTCCCGTTCGACACACATCGGTGCAGAATTGTGCTCACAAAACGTAAGGAACACGTCTGCGTGTGACACCTTTCGCGAGCCTATCAGATTTTTCCATGACCTACATACGTGTTGCGATTCCAGTCAGTTCAAACGGGACCCTGAAATGGGCGAAGCCAGGTGTAACGTTACATCCTAACGTCGGCCTTAGCGAATTCAACATAATCAACTTGACGGCAAGGAATTGTGATTTCGGTGAGTCGTTTTGAAGAAATTTCGCATGTTCGATAATGTAGTTTCTTTCATCAATTCTTTCAGTGCCTGCTCCACCCACATACGCAGTCGGCACTCCGAACTGTCTAGTGGTGGACTTCCACGTTGAACGCCGCATCACCTACTTCTTACTCATTATCTATCTGCCATCGCACCTGATCTTGTGTGCCACATGGATCTCATTTTGGATCGATTACGAGAACACGGCTGCCAGGACCGCCCTGTGCATCACCACGCTTCTGGCGCTCGTCACATTGGTCAGATTTTTGGCACCCGTTTGTGACTATACGTGCAAACTTAACACAGTAACTCACGAACTCAATCATTTTTAGTCCCTACGTCGCACGCTACCCAACGACGTCAACGAACTGACAGTGGTTGACTCATGGAATATCGGCTGTCAACTATTCGCCATATCCGCTCTGTTTGAGTATGCCGTTGTCAACACGTTGGTGCAACGACAGAGACAACAAAAGAGCGCATGCGTCATACGGCAGAGTCCCGTCAAGGAGCCGGACCCGATTTGTGCCTGTCCGGCCGTGCAATGGGACCGAACGTCCAGAATTGTCTACCCAGTGCTGTTCGTACTCTGGGAAATCGCCTACTTCTGCTATGTGCACATGGACCTTGGTGACAGCACAGTGCTAAGTGACGATGAATATCTGCAAAGTCTGGGCTACGGCGCCTATTACTTCCCGAATGAGACCGTTGATGATCTGATCAAGTTCGGTGAACAAAGCCCCTGAATCCCGTCTCTCGAGTAGGGTTAGAGGTCGGGGGGTACCCGACACCCGACAGCCGACATCTGGAAGTACCCGACACCCGACATCTGAGAAAAAAGCCGACACCCGACAGTTCCTAAAAAAACCGACACCCGACATCTAATTTTTGAAAAAAAAACCGACACCGACACCTGTTTTTGGACCAAAAACAGGCAAATTTTTGCTCATTTGCATCGCTAGTGACATTTTTTGGCTCAAGCTACTGAATTCAAGTATTTTCACACAAAATAAACACCAAAATGTCACATTCTGCGTGTTCGAAGAAAATTTTCTCTCAAAATTCTTCTCTCAGCAAAACTGATGTTTTGAACCGTAAGTGTCGGGTCCCAAAAAACCCGACATCCGACATCTGGAGGTACCCGACACCTACACTTTTCTGGCACCCGACACCCGACATCTCTCTAACCCTACTCTCGAGTCATATTTTATTGAGTGCCAGGCGCTGTTTCCTGTACATACCGCAGTTTGTTTTCCCTCTGACAAATAAATGATATAGCCGTGTATTTCATGACAACTTTTCTCTGGAATATTGGCGCACGTTATAAATCAGCACCACCTCACAAGCATAAGTGGTCACAATGAAAATTCATTTGCCCTCGTACCGGCACCGGATTTTGTGCGGAGGGGCTTCAGGTGGAAAACTCCAGTGACAATCGCTGAAGCTTCATAGATTAACACGAGTGTAATTCAGCTTTGTCATCAGTTAATTAGCTCACATGGTGCACTAGAAACATGCGTTGAGTAAGGTGCACACGGTGGTACGGCTTCGTGGTATACACTGGCAGCAAACATCACATACATTAGGTATAATATGGGGGACCATTCTGTCTCTCAGATGTACGTATCATGTCAGGACACAGCAGCGAACCAACAACCCGGCCGGAGCGTTGTGGCACTATTCCTCAGACGTTAGCTTTTTTACCGGGTTAAAACATGGCTGTATTCCTCAGACGGAAGCCTTTTAACCATATGGAAACATAGCACGTTCTTGTGGTGCTGCCACAGCCACGTCGGACTAACACTGTTTGCTTGGTCAAGCAGCTGAAAAAAGTGTCCAGCGCGGTGTGGCTTTTCAGTACGTATTTACTTACGTTCTGGCTTACGAACGAGCCATATAGGGACATTGGGTGGTGCTGTACCGAGATGGTGTATGCACTAAATTTTTTATTGACTATGTTTTCCTTTTCGAGCGTGAGAATCAAGCGGAAACGCCTCAGGCCTATTACTTTCCGTTTTTTTGCTTGAAAGGGTGCTGTTTTCGGTTCATCAAAATGCCGTTTCAAGGAATTAACATTGTGACGCGTGTGCTGGTTGTGCGTGATCTGGCAAGTTCAGAAACCGCAGGTTCGGGTCCGGACGGTGCCCCATTTTGCGCATAGGAGTGGTCTGCCTTGTTACAAAATGAACAAATATTTATCGACATTTTTGTTTTTGGCAACGTTCATCTGCTCCGCAGCTGGTTTCAACCAAACCATTGTATTTCCAAGCGGTTGGTCCAAGAAACATGTTAGAGATTGAAATTTTTCGCTTTCATCTCCTTGCCATAATACAGACCTGCCAGCACCAGACCTGATTCATCAACAACTGATGGTGATGTACATTGAAAATCCAAATGCCGCAAAAAATGTAAGTTAGAATCGGGGTCCAAGTTATCCCTTCCACTTGAAGACGTTCGAAGGAGCATCTTGATTGATTTTGTCTCCGTCTTCGATCAGGTGCTGAGCATGGAGATCAGTCAGACGACCTATTTCATGTCGGCGAATGCCGACCCAGTGACTTTATGGAATCCAACAAGAGAACAAATGCGTGAACACAAGGTCGAAATACACACAGTCGTTGTGCTCAACGACAAACTGCGACGGTTCGACCCGATGGAGCATTCCGACTTCACCATCATAGCACGAACACCAGACGGCGTGGTCGGCTTTACGAGCAAGTTGGTCCTTAGTCAAGCTACAGTTTTATATACCATAGCTTATACCGAATAAACAGTTCAGAATGACGCACGATATCGACTGTCGGATCAGTTTGCGGCGATTTCCATTCGACAAACACAAATGCCGTATCGTTATCGCCAAATGTTAGCGAACGACTTCTTTTTCCAGTTTGTGATAACAAAATTTATGCCTTCGTCTGTTTCAGTAAGTTTGAATGGAACACTGAAATGGGCCAATGCAGGCGAGCAGGTACTCCCTGAATTACCCTTCGAGCCGGTGGTGCTGCACCCGAATCACGGATTGAGCGAGTTCACGGTCTCGCACTTGGAGGCTCGATACTGCAACTTCAGTCAGTTATTAGATTAGACGATCGATCCTCTCTTTCGAACTTGAAGCTGCATTTTAAGCCCCGAAGCCACCGATGTTCCCCGCAAACATGCCGCGATGTCTGGTGGTGGACATCCACATCGAGCGCGGCATCACTTACTTTCTGCTCAGTCTCTACCTGCCATCGCACTTGATCTTGATTGCAACGTGGCTGTCATTCTGGATCGATCACGAAAGCACCGCGGCCAGAACAACCCTTTGCGTGACCACGCTGCTCGCACTTATTACTCTGGTTAGCGGAGATGCGAATCAGTTTTCGGTTGAAAATCGCACTAGCGTGACGTACGAGCTCGAGAAAAAGGAACACACGCAAGTGTGTATGGGGGAAAGGGTTGTCTTCTTCCGAGCCCATATAACGTATTGACAGCCGGCTTCGATCAGCCAAGGGGTTCAAGTGCTCGAAAATAACATTTTTGAGATTTTAATGGTAAAGTGTGTATCTTGGGCGGGTGTAATTGTGTGCAGCCCAAAATTTCGAGAATCGTACTTTCCCTTGAAAAATCAGGGGTTAAACTTCCAAAAAAATCGATTTTTACGACACCCGGGGCCGGCGTAAGAAAAGTAATTGTTAATGGCTGCTTAAAAGGAGTGTGGTGTATGTGAGCCCAGTTTTGGAAAGCTGAAAAAAAGCTCTTTCAGATAGGCTATAACGCTTTCCCGATTTTCAATCGAAATGTGGTACTGTTCGTGGTTTTATCTTGTTCATATCGTATAAAAGTGCAAAAAAGTGCTAATTGTCCAACTCGCCAGACTACCAATTTTTTTTGAAATTTGTGTTTAGTTCGAAATCTAGAGTGTCCAAACCGCCTGGAAAAATAAACCCCAGACATGTCCACCCTCCCTATCGTGCGCTAGCCAGGCCCAAACATGAAGGTGGGTGATTTGCATGCATGCGCATACAGTCAGCCAGCTGGCAGGGATGTTTCAGCTGGGCTATATAAGCAAGCCAGCTGGCTGGCTGTTTTCACGCGCGTAAGCAATTTATCGTTAACGTTAGCAACCATTCATTTGTGACGTTTCAAGGTTTTCATGCGAATAAACTTGTATAAAGGTTTTCTTGCGAATAAACTTATTGTCGTTCAGGTGATTTGAAACGTATGCTCATACACGCATTACAATGGCGCATGCAAAAACATTCATTGTTGTTATTGCTTTGTTGGTGTGTTATCATTGGGGCATTAAAGGTGGACAATATAATATTTCTGGATTGTTTTAATTGCGCTGTTGTTGACAATGGGCAAAGTGGAACGGCGGATCCAGCAATGGTCCATTTGGCCCCTGAAGGGGGGCCACCGTTTCGGAAGGAAGAAGGAAAAGGGACCCCTAAATCGCAGGATTTTCACTCTGATACACTTCTAGAGTCCAAAGAATCGCGCGCTTCGCGAGTCAGATACATCCATTTTCAATAAAATTAGGCTTTCGTGCGCGTAAAAGTGCCAAAAGTTCGCGCGCTTCACGCGCATTGTCACATTTTGTAGCATATTTGTTGTGGAGCACAAATCAGTAAGTCTGCACATGACTCTTGTCTTACGTATGCTTAGCTACGTACATATGTAAGTATGTATGAATGTGTGGTTTCAATCTGCAGATTTTTTAAAACAAGTTGGCAAACCGAGGCCAAGGAGTCATTGCCACGACCAAGTCGGTTCAAGCGCAATATGTGACGACAGATCTGCTGCATTCGTTTGTATCAAAACCGCCGTCTGGGTTCTCATATCAGTTGTTTTCATTTCCCTGTGCTGGCCACCCTAGGGCAACACCAATGTGATCAGCTCAATAAGAGGTTACTGTATAGTCCGTCCATCAGCTCATGTCACTTTTTGTTACTGCTGGCTGGCTTGTTCCCTTCCTCCACGTTCTAATGAAAGAGAAATTGAGTGTGACCGATTTTACAAACAAACTAAAAAAATAACAAAATGTGTCGAAAAAGATTGAATTCGATCAAATTTAAAATTAAATTAAATTAAAATGGATAAAACACGTCGATCTCATAAAAAATCACAATTTAGGACCAAAAAAATTTTTTTCGCAAACTCAATTTCTCTTTTATTAGATCGTGGAGGAAGGGAACAAGTCGGCCAGCAGCATCACAAAGTGACATGAGCTGATGGACGGACTATACATGCGCCATTGTAATGCGTGTATGAACATTGGTCTCAAATCATCTGAACGACAATAAGCTTATTCGCAAGAAATCTTTTATACAAGTTTATTCGCATGAAAACCTTGAAACGTCACAAATGAAACGTCACAAACGTCACAACCAACTTGAATGGTTGCTAACGTTAACGATAAATTGCTTACACGCGTGAAAACGCTTATATAGCCCAGCTGAAACATCCCTGCCAGCTGGCTGACTATATGCGCATGCATGCAAATCACCCACCTTCATGTTTGGGCCTGGCTAGCGCACGGTAGGGAGCGTGGACATGTCTGGGGTTTATTTTCCAGGCGGTTTGGACACTCTAGATTTCGAACCAAACACAAATTTCAGAAAAATTGGTAGTCTGGCGAGTTGGACAATTAGCACTTTTTTGCACTTTTATACGACATGAACAAGATAAAACCACGAATAGTACCACATTTCAATTGAAAATCGGGAAAGCGTTATAGCCTATATGAAAGAGCGTTTTTTCAGCTTTCCAAAACTGGGCTCAGATATACCAAACTCCTTTTAAGCAACCATTAACAATTACTTTTCTTACGCGGGCCCCGGGTGTCGTAAAAATCGATTTTTTGTGAAGTAAAAACCCCTGATTTTTCAAGGGAAAGTTTGATTTTTGAAATTTCGGGCTGCACACGATTACACCCGCCCAAGATACACACTTTACCATTAAAATCTCGAAATTGTTATTTTCGAGCACAGGAACCAGGTGTCGGGCTGTCATGTGGCAATATGTATAATTATTCAACTCCCATCCAGTCTCTGCGTCAAATGCTGCCGAGCAACGTCATCTACGTCACAGCCATCGACTACTGGAACACAATCTGTCAGCTGTTCGCCATATCGGCTCTGTGCGAGTATGCAGTCGTCAAGAATCTGGCAAAAAACGGCGGTCAAAAGACGCTCGTATTGGACCCCGATGGTCGCACAGTGGCCTATACAAACACCAATTCATTTCATCAGGACACCCTTCATCCGTGTCTGAATTGCGCCAACAGCTGGGATCGTACGGCCAGATTTGTGTACCCAAGTCTGTTTCTTGTGTTTGAGATTGTTCACGTCATCTTTGTGTACACGGACTGGATTGAAAGTGAAGCCGATCAGGTATCCGATGAACAGTACTTGAGTAAACTGGGTTACGGTGGTTATTTCTTTCCGACGGGCACCGTGCAAGATTTGAAAAATCATAAGGATTCCAATATGAGATGATATTGATGTTTCTTTGAAGTGGTTTATTAGTTTATTAACCCATATCCAAATCTTGTCTGATAACAACGCCGTGCCATCAAAGCAAGTGATATTTTTGTTCCGATTTGGCATTGCGCCAAGGCCAAGGTAAAGGCAAACTACGCCAACACGAGCCCATTCTTACGTATATGAAAGAAAACTCTTTGTATTTTAAGTAACATTTCCCAAATCAGCAGCCACGCAGAATGTTTCACTATTTTGCCAGCTCGAAATCGGGCCGTGTTGGCGTAGCAAAATGGGCGAGCCGAGGCCGGTGCGGATCATTACGTTTACAAAGCCTGTTACATACAAGTTTGAACTATTTGATTTTAATAAACCCTCAATTCAATGGACTGTTATTTAATCCACAATGCTCAATAACTCCGACACATAACTCAGCAAGAATTCGTGCTCAGCTCACATCCCGATCCATTCACACATGTGACACTTCAATTCACCTCACCATCACACCCTTCTAAAGAAAAACTCCTGAAACACAAATCAAATCACAAAAGCTCAGACCGACCTTATCATCAATGGTGTCAAATTTGGTCAAAAGAATACCATCAATAATGTGCGCCTGGCTGCCCGGCGTTGCGTGATCGGCCAACGCCTAAAGAGGAAGAACTGCATTGAATTCAGAAAAAACACAAAAACATTAGGCAATCAGAAACAACCGAAAATTCAATGAATGAAAATGCACCTGATTAAATTTGACCAATTGATCGACGGCCTCATTGCCGACCAATGCCTCGCCAACAAACAATACCAGATCGGGTTGGTTGACTTTGATCAACTGAAACGATATTCTGCACTTGAGTGAACAGTTCAAACATTGACTACTGTCGGTATTGATGGTCACAACAAGACTCAAACTCAAAGGGAAGTGCAAGACAAAATGTTCTACCGATTAACTGAAAAATAATAGCGACTTCACAGCGTGTAATTAGCCACAGGCAAACTCGTGAATGATGAAAGTTGAAGAAAAATAGAGGCAACGCCAATCAACCTTTGACAACGCGCGCATCAATGGTTCATTGTCCTGCATTCGACCGGCCGTGTCAACCAGCACAACGTCCATTTTGCGTTCCGTTGCTGCAAACGAATAATCACGAAATAATTGTCAAAGGAGCTCAGTGCCTTTTGAAGCAGTCGTGAAACAACATCGTCACAAACTATCATCAATATCAGACAAGACAAACGCACCAAAACTGATGGCATGCATAGCGATGCCAGCCGGATCCTTGTTGTATCCCTGTTCGTACAATTGCACCGAGTCCGGATGCAGTGCATTCAGATGACGTGTGTGCGTGCGCAGTTGCTCCACCGCGCCTGCGCAACAATTTCAATATTTGTTATCATAACCAGTGTTCGAACGGGATTCATTTTTAATCCCGGGATCGGGATTGGGATCAAGAAAGTGTCGGGATCGGGATCGGGATCCCGGTTTTGAAAACCCGGGATCGGGATTGACCAGATAGTTCAAAAGCAATAGTTTTTATGCATAAGATGCAAGTTAATGTCACAGGCAACCATGAAACATGTTTATCACACATGGATAAACACCCGGAACAGTGATCAAAGCCGATTGAAAATCGAGAATAGCTGAAAACGGATAAGTTCAAAGATCATAATTGTAGTCGATCAGTGGCAAAGCCTTTGACAGAAAGACAAGCATTTCACCATTTTATGGTTTCAAACAGTATCTTTTGTCATCAAACAAATCAGTTGCACTGGAAAAGAGCTGTTCAGAAGGCACGCTCGTAGGCGAAGCGGTTAGGTTTTTGGAAGCTAGATGTGCCAGTCGCGGAAACTTTGTCTCATTTGTTGCCCACCATGACAACATTTCCTCGAAACTGAGTCCCTTCGTTTGAAGCAACTTTGTGTAAGCGTTCAGTTCTAGCTCGATTTGTTCGCGATTGGTGGTGCTTGCGGTTTCATCAGCCGTCGAGCAGCTCTTTGGGGGCGCGGCCATGCAAACACGGTTGTGGGCCGCAGGTCAGCAATAATTCTATATGTCCAATGACCGCCGCGCGTTTGCATGGCCGCACTTGCGGATTGCGGATCACTCGAAATATTTATTTAGCCAACACACAGAAATGAACCAATCAGCGCTGTGCTACGGGCACGTCTGCGACGTTGGCTCAACGCTGATGGGTTAATTTTTGTGTGTTGCAGCCAAATAAATGTTTCAAGTGACCCGCAAACCGCGACCCGCAAGTGCGGCCATGCAAACACGGGGCGGTTATTGGACATAGAATATTTTTCTGACCCGCGACCCGCGCCCGCGTTTGCGTGGCCGTGCTCTTACAACAGCTTGGCGAATTATGATTGCATAATTTTTTACTTTTTGTTCTCAAAAGTTAATCCCGATCCCGGTACTTTTTTGGGCGGGATCGGGATTGACTTTTTCAAAATGACGGGATCGGGATCAGAAAAAGGGGCCGGGATCCCGGGATCGGGATCCCGTTCGAACACTGATCATAACATCTTTCTCATTTTTCTGAAAGAAATCATGCAACACTTCTTTTGACCAACCAGCTCGGAACGTATCCCCGGCAGCAATCAGCACACGATGTCCATTCTCATTCAGCCAGAAAGTGATCTGAAACGACCAAAATTCATAATGTTTCGCGCATAACAAATACTGTATATGCAAACTACTGCTGGTCGAAATTCCAAGAGATGTTGGATCCCGGTAGGAAAGAACAAAACAAATAATATTTCACCACCAAACAAATAATATTTCACCAATGTCCTGCAATATGAAATCTGGAGACTGAGCAAACGCTAAATCACAGTCAGTCACGAAAAGTACCTTAGCAAGATTGGTGGACTTTCCCACTCCATTCACACCACAGAACACAATCACATACGGACGATGCTCGTGTTTGGCTTGCAGCACATCACGCAGAATGTCGACGCGACGTTTGGGCGATAGAATTTGAGTCAGGGACTCACGCACCTTGATGGATCAGGGAATGGGGTTGTGATATTGTCACAAATATTGAGAACAACATGTCCAAAATAATACCGATTCCCTGACGGCCGTGTTGATGCGATCGAATGCGCCCAGCACTTTGCCCTCCAATTTGCCCGCTACCGAATCGCACAGTTTGACTGCTATTTCGGCCGCCACGTTTTTGCCTGACAAATATTGGGACAATTCATCAGAGATCACGATAATGTTGCTGGTTTTTATTTTCGAAACACTGGTGTCAATGCAACACTGAGGCTGCAATTCCCGTTTCAGAAATGAATACTGAGAAACATTTTGCACTTCGTGCTTGCAGCAGGTTAGCTGGTTTACTGATCTCTGCCCATATCAAAACATCGAAGCCTCACACAAAACAAATATCACCAAAAATGCAAAAAATCATGACAAACCAATCAAATGATCCTTTAGTTTGTCCAACGCTGGTTCCACATCCTCACGTGTCAACGTTTTATTGCCAACCAGATTGCGAAACGCTGAGAACCACCCACCGGACGCCGTCTTTGATGCCGGAGCACTGAGAATTTGGTACCACAGTATTACACATGTACACGTTGTTCATTTATGTGGTGGCATAATAGGAAACCGCCGATTTTTGTGCTCATTATCTGCAAAGAATGCAGAGTGGAACTTAAGCAGTTAACAACAGCTTGCCAACCAAAACATTGTTACAAACTAAAACAATATTTATTTTTTGTGTAGAAGGTCAGTATAAAAAGGGCACACTGCGCGTATTCGCTATTTTCAGTAACGTTTCATGGCGGAAGAACACAAATTCTCACTTTTCGTCCATCTGCTCCTCATCCGACAGCTCACTTTCGCTTGATTCATCGTCCTGATCCAATCCAGCCAGATCGCCCTTCATCGTGCCCACGAATTCACGCTGAAAATTAAAATCAAGTTACATTTTTTCATAATTACCGTATTTTTATAACTTTTATCACCATAAAACCAATCGTCAAACCTGTTGGGTCAGATATTCCTGTTCGACACCATCGCCATTATTCTGGTCCCCGGCTGCTTGATCGCTTTTCGGTTTGTCGTCACTGAAACTGCGAAAACGATCAGCAAGTTCGCACACCAACTTTTGTTGAACAGAATTTCCCACCAACCTAAAATCAAACTTATCGGCATCGGCTATACACCCTCCCCCACCCATACGTGCATCCCAGACGCGTGCCGCCTTGCCCTTCTTCTTCTCAGCTCCATTCGTTGGTTCCCTAATAATTTAGCATCATCTCAAAAAGTACTGATCGCAAATATTACGATTTTAAACAAGCCAACTTCGATTTCGGCGCTGCCTTCGCCGGCTTTGGCCCGCCGCCCATTCGTTTGCGCAGGAATTCTTCACGATTTTTCAGGATTTGATCGTCCACCTCCGGTTCCGGTGTGGCTGGTTTGACACCTGCAAAAAATGAAACGTTGCTTTTGTTTCAGGAAACAAAGAGGATATTTCAGAAAAATTTGATCATGGTTCAGTCATATTACGTAAAGATTTGCATCATCTTCGGAAAGCAAATAGCATATTGTTTAACTGGTGTGTCGCAGAATCACAAACTCATCGTGTGCTTTGTGAGCACGTGCACGGTGCAGCGCACGTACAGTACGTGCAACAAAAGACAACTTTCCTTTCAGTACCCAAAATACTGCCAACCGTTCTTCACGCCATTTTTCACATCATTCTCCTTGCCATGATTTTCCGGTATCACTTGTGCTTTCACGTTCTGTTTCTCTTCCTTGATGTTGTTGTCCTTCTTTTTCTTCGTGACTGGTTGTTCCTTGTGCATCACCACGCCCTGCTTCACTTCGATCATCGATGCAACGCTCTTCTGCGACTTTTCGGATTCCTAACAATTACAAATATTTCATTCTTTCTTGCTTGCATTCATGTAATATATTTTTTTGCTCATGCCCTGCTCGAACAAACGGCACTGCGATCACAGGAATTGGATATAAATGTGTACACTCACACCATAAGTGCGCATCGATTTTACCGGCTCCTTCTTCACCGTGGTTTGCGCCAATTTCAACAATTTGTTGTAGTGCGACAGAAATCCTGCAATATTATTCATAAACTGCAAAACATTAAAGAAAAAACAATGAAAGACGAAAAAATTCCAACAGACCATCAAAATGATGGGTGCCGCAAAGCCGAAAAATTATGTTCGGATCGGCCAGATCGTTTTTGTACAGATCGCGAAACTTGATGTGCACGTCGCTCAGTAGTTTGTCGACGTACGCCAATTGCACTATGCTTTGGTACACGACCTGACGGAATGGAACACGACCTTAGTTGCAGGAATGCGCGGGATCGAGAATCTTCGGGTATTGTATAACAAAAATTCAACGCAACGGTATTGGGTGGCCAAAGCTAAATTGGGGACCCAATGACCAAAAATATTCACCATATGAATGGTTGCATATGAAGTCACTATAAACTATAAAAGCAGTAGTTTACGATGGAATCATTTTTTGGCAAACAAAATCAACTTACCACGAACACAAGCTCGAACTCATTGTCCAATTTGAACTTCATCGTCACACCACCGTGGTTGAAGACGGATGTGTTGGAACGCTCCTGCAACGATCAATAATTTCTGGGGTTTTGAAGGCCATGACCATACCAAAGCTGACATTCCGGACATTTGAGAAAAGCAAAACCTAAAAATCGCGAGTTCAATTTCCAACCCTGAGCCGAAAAGGGCACAACAGGTAACATAAAACAAATAAGAGAACAGTAATCCACCAACGCGCGTCAGAGGCGCAGAACGATTCGTAGGACTAAACTGATACAACAACACATAACCAACCTGCAGCAACACATTGCGAACAAGCGCGTTCACCGAATCATCGAGCACTTGTTGTGTGTTCTGGAAACACCACAGCACCAAACCGCCCTTGCCGAAGATGGTGAATAGATCGATCATAGTATTGTATTGAATCGGATAATGGGTTAATTAGCAAATTTGCTACTGAATCACGAACTTGGTCAGTCAGAATTTGACATTCAATACAATACGAGTAAAGATAGGACACTTCAGAGGTGTGTTCGCAGGAGTACCCCAGCCAACCTGCAATGTATTTCACGTGATAAAATCAATCACGCACACACATACAAATAAAAACACGTTTTTTATGAATCAATGTAATTTTATCAATTTGAAAAAATACGTGAACACCCAACGCAAAACATGGAAAACAACGCACAGCTACTAGATGCAGAGCATAACTTCTTGCGTTCTCGTGGTAAATATAACACCGGCCTTAATTTTAGAAAGGACAATAGCGCGCGTGTCACAAATAGAATACGCGGTGCATATATTACAACACACATTGAAAAGAATGAAAATACGTTCTTATTGAATTGAATCCATTACCTTTCCAAAAGGAAAGAAGTAATAAAGCCTAATAAGCAGCCAACTGCGAATTGCAATCGAAAACAGAATTTGGATCTAAAAGCAAACATTGTCAAGGAAAATTAAATAAATTATAGCAATCATATTCGCGTAAAGGCACCATTGAAGCGAAATAAAAACAGATCAATAAAGTATTAAGCGACGATTAAAAATATACAGCAATTATCTGACAAACTACAAAAAAGTAGAATCGGAGTGACCATATTTCATGAACACACGTTTCAAACTAAATAAAATAGCTAAATTTCTTATGCCGGAATCTTGAAATATAACTGCAAAGGCCACTTTTCTGAACAGTTCAGCACACAATAAGCACAGTTTGGTAGAACTGCATGCAACAGAACAGAATCAGTTTCGTCAAAATGCCAAATTAGGAAGGACAGTTAAAACTAAAGTTCTGGAAGCACTTGATGTTGCGTGTATAATTTGGAAGTCAACTGTATTGACAGCAAGATTAATTATTGCGACTAAAATATAACATCTCTGCAACGCGAAAACTAAATTAAAACACAAACAAGGTCCACAACCAATTATGTGTAATTTGTAGGTAACAAAGTGTGCACATGTCATGAAGTTCACAATAATGTAATATCGAACAGAAATTTTGCTGAATTTCCGAGTGCAAAACTGACGCAGAGCGGTTGCATTTACAAGTTCTTGAATCGAAACACCATCATGTGGTTTTGAAGCTTCAGAAAAGGATACAAACGTAAAGAAGACCATTTGCGACATGCAGTGCACGTGTTGCGTGTACTGCCGAACAATAGTTTAGACTCGAAAGGAATCTGTCACAACATCCTTATCGCCACTGACTGCCGGGAAAATTCTGTATACAGTGGCCAAAAAGGCAGACCAGTGGTGTGGTTGGAAAGTCAAAAAGTCGGGATACCGAATACTACAGAGGTAAGCTAAGCACCCCCATCCCAACGACGCCACGGTGGCGGACACGATCAAGTCACTATAAAGAGGACAAACTGTACTGTACTGCTCACTTTCCCTGCATCAACTCCGGCGGCGATAGTGCTTGTATAATGGCCAACACCTGCTTGGCCTGTTTGGCCACGGCATAGGCAGCCTGCACACATTGACAAATTGCGGTCTCGCTCTCCCCACCAGCTGCAAACCCTTTGCCCAACTCCTTGTCTGCGCCCGAAGCCACTGAACACTGCACGGTCAGCGTGACACACGAATCGACCATCGAGGACAGACATTGTGACATCTCTGTGTTGGTGGAAGTGCGCAGTGACATCGGTACCATTGCGACCATGCCGTCGACAAGGGCGCTCATCTGTGAATGTGTTGGGCTAATATTGGATCGATTGATTTTCTTGTAATTTATATTTGTTGGTGTGAAAGTAGTCGAACAAATGTAATCCGTGTTATTGTATGACAATTTTATAGGTTTCATTTTTTGTTTTCTTTGCACGGGAAGATGATATCTGCAGGTCATCTAAACCAAGAATTTATAAGTAAACATTACAAAACATTTCCATCACCATTCCCACCACACCACAAGAATATTTTAGCATAAAACCCACACAACCAAACAACCAAAGCTACTGTATGTGAAGCCCCATAACGAACCGCTTCAGCATACTGCCCAAACATGTTGGTGTCGTTCCTCTGCGCATCACTTAGCAATCGATGTATGATTGTGGTCAATTGCTCTGTCTGCAGTATCACATTGTCTGGGTACACGGCTGTGTTCGGCGCCATTGTGCGACGACCACGTGCACCTGGTGATGGGGGCGGGGGTGGGGTGGCTGGAATTATGGTTATCTTGAATTTGTGCATCACGGCTTCGGTCAAGCGCATTAGTTCATCCTCAAGATGTCACAAACATTTGTGTGCAATCGAAACATCTGTTGCTAAAGTAAGGTCTAACCATGACGATGGACCGGCACACCATTCCTCGGCAGCGAGCCAGTTTGATGCGCCAATCGTTGCTGGTGATCGTTGACAATGGCGGCCGACCGGGGACTGTCTGTGCTGCTGCGTGCTGTGGTGCGCTCGTGTGCACTGCTGCGGATGGCAACGGCTGAAAGTGGACAGTATGTATTGACTGCTTGATAACAGTGAGCTAGAAATGAATAACATGTTCACGATATTATTCCACACATCGTCTGAGCCTTCTCCCAAACAGCGAATTCTACTTTGGACTGCCATGAGTCACAGACATGACACTAAATTCGCACGGCATTGAAGTAAAAACACCGCTGCAAACAAAAATGCCAAAATATGACCAGACATCTAAATCAATGATGTGCCTAACGTGAACTGGCGATGCCATTTAATTGTGGTTGTGCACTGGGCGCCCTTGGCAACGGGGTGGGTGGATTCGAACCCGCATGCGCTTGGTCAACAACAGCAGCTGTTTTCTCCATTCGAAGTTGCACGTTTTCATTCTGCAGTTGCTCAACGGTGGTCGTCAGTGCTTGAAGTTGGCTGAAAAATCGCAATTCTGATATCAAGAAAACAAATGATTAAAATTTATCTGAACGAACGAACGTGTGCAAATGTTTCGCCAGCAATAAATTAGAAATGACAAAATACAACAGAGCTAATAACTCAAACGATGATTGTAGTACCTAAATTCGATAAAAATAAATGACATACACAACCAAAGATTAGCTGAGAAAACACCCACCGCAACACTTGTTTATTCGTTTTCTCAATAGTGTCCAATTTGAGCTGCGTCTTTTCCAACTGTTCCCTCAACTCCATGTAGTCATCCAGCTGCACCAATTGATCGCTGCGAGTCGAGTCCGTCTTCGGCAGTTGGTCATCACCGCTGCTGTCCGTTTGTTCTTTACGACCCGCTACCTCATCCGTGGTGCTTTCCTGCAATGACATGGATGCGTTTTATTTGTACGAAACGGTTGCCAAGCACAACAAACAAGTCAGTGCCAGTTTATTTTACATCCGAATCGTAATGGCAAAACGCCGATGTAAATGACTGTCAGCTAAACGCACAAATAGTTGCTTCATACAGTAGACTGCGACAGCACAGGTTGGCATCTTTCAAGTTTTCTAGGATCGTAATTTTGTGTTTCATTCCTAAAAACGTGAACAACTTGACCCTTCTTTTCAAAGGCATCATATTAAAGGATTTCTTCTTTTGCTTTGGTGCACCCAGATAAAGTTGATTTATTCTTCAGGACCCCACGCCGCTTCTAGACAAAAAAACAAGCACCATAAACACAAAACAAAGAAAGTATTGCAAACCACAAACTCACGTTTGACTTCGTCTTTTCACTCGACATCGATCTTGCACTCGAGTAGACTTGCACCGCATTTGCGATTGAAACATTGCCATTTAGCATCAGATGCCTGCCTGCGTCGGGCAGCTGTGTGTTGTGGAACGAACCGGTCATCAACGATGCATTCTGCTGCGCTTGTTCCAGTGCCGAACCAGAGGTCCTGGTCTGCGACGGGTTCTCGCGTCGTTTCGCGTCCAACAGAACATCGATTATCAGACCGGCAAATTCGCGAGCGTTGAATTTGGCCAGTTTCTGACGCGACTGGTTGCGCGTAGCGGAAAATGATGGGTTCACCTGAAGAGATATTTGAGATTTTGATTTTCAATCCAAACGTCATAATTTCAGGCAAAGGATTGATTAAATTTGAAAGCAAGGGTTCAACAGTGACAGAGATCAGGAGGTAAATGACACCACACCCAAGGCATCTGACATCCGGGCCCAACACTGTCGAACCAGGTAACCACACAATATTTCTCTCATTTGCCAAAATAATACTTTTTTTGGCGCTCGATTGAGTCACAGTATGAGCAATGAAGCACTGCTGCCCGGTCTGCACTGCTTAAACACGTCGTGCATCATTCAAGTCAGAAAGCAAAACATCGCAAATCATTGTAGTAAACCGACCGGCAGAAACGGCACGATGTATCTTTCGTTGACTGTCAATGCATCAAACGGTGCCATTGCAGTCAACCACGATGCGTCATTCTCTCGTCTGTCGACTTCGTCGTAAACGTCCTGCACTAGATTCTCAAACGCTGCGTTGGGCAGACACTGAAAATTTGGCTTGGGATTTTTAACGAAAATCTGAGCCGGAATGTGTTTTCACCACGACCACAGTACGCAGGTATCAAGCTTGGATCGCATCCGTATTGATCCAAAACTACTTCGCATGATAAATTCGATGATGAAAAGTTTACTATTTTCACTGTGCTCTGACAGCGTAAAACTGCTCGCAAACCCAAAATAAACAACCTTTACATACACGATTCTGGTTAAAATTATTGGTTGAAAATCTCACATCTAAACTCCAATTAGTACAAAATTCAAAGTTCGCGTGACGACGGTAGATTCAGATCCGACCACCGATCTTGATGAAATCCTAAGTCACAATTTACTATCTCAAAAATCATCCCATCATTTTCGTTATCTTACAGACATTCCAACAAAACTATTAAATCCAATCTCACCGCACATTCCCCCCAGCCCACCTGCAGTCTCCGCTTGGCGAGTGTCACATAGGGCATGTCCGCCTCGGAGACAGCAGCCATTTCGGGTATGACATAATGTTGTTGTTGGTCATGCTGCGGCCGACGACCACACAGATACATGCACAGCCGGTCGGTGCATTCGTACTGCAATTGGGTGAGATTGGGAGTGGTCGAAAATTATGGAACAAAATGACGCTGACCCTTAGTCATGACGCTGACATTCATACGTGGCTGCTGATGTGGGAATGTTACACGTTCTAGATCCGGCGGCGCGCATGAGGATTGTCTCTTTCTATTCGTTTCGCAAGCACATTCACCTCCAAAATCGGGCTCGTGTTGGCGTAGTTTGCCTTTATCCCTTGACCGCGGGGCCGCAAACAGACGGTGCAAGCAGATCCTAGTGCTTCCATAATATATCTAACATAAATGGTTCGTAAAACTCATAAATGCCTAGGTTATTCTACAGTCCTCTTATCAATCTAGTTGTGCAGCAGAGTAAGACAAATAAGAAGATATAACCAAAATAAAACACAAGATTATCAACCTGCAGTTGTTGCAGTCTCGCAGCCAACTCACTGTGACCGTTGTTAGCCGCCAGCTCAATCGGTGTTTTGCCATTAGCATCTGGTTGACAGACGTCAGCGCCGTAGATGCACAGCAACTCAGCCTGAATGGTAATAATCGCTACGCCTTCAGACCTAAATGCACATTCACTCTCAATGGTAGATGTCGTGGTTGCACCGCCTGTGTGTGAAAAAGGACGCGAAACGGTTAAACTATTTAGTGGTAAATACAGTCAGAAGGAAGTGAAATAACCACAAAAACAAAGAATTGTAGAGAAATGACCACAGCGTATAGACCATCCATCAACTCATGACACTCTTATTGTCAGCTGAAAAGCTTGACAGGATCCAGGGCTGTTCCGGTTCCGGTTGGTTTACGAAAAAGAAAATTCCGGTTGGTTTACGAAAAAGAAAAGAAAGAGAACTCGGTTTTTATTTTATTTTTGTGCGCCGCTTTCTCTGACATTGCCTTGCGGAGGAACAATTTTTCACAACGGAACCTGAACCTCCTAATCAAAAGTGCCATGAGCTGATGGACGGACTGTACAACCAACTTGCAATCTCTGGTTTTCCTTGGCGGCCACATGCAGGGCGCTACAACCAGAATGCGAGTAATTGGCGTCAGCACCCAGCGCCAACAAACGCAACGTGGTTTCGACGTGAGCCTGATAAGATGGGCTCCGTTTCACAACAGGACAAAGGTAACACGTTTGAACGAACGCCATAAAACGCTAACACGTGAACATAAAAATTCAGTGCTTGCAGGATCCTTCAGATGTGAAACAAATGCCAGACACAGAAGTAAGAAAAACACGATTCATCGAAAACCAACCGTTCTCACACAACACCACATTTGTTTGTTGATGTCATGCCAATTCTCATCGCTGCTCGGTCGTAACGCGAACGTCATTTGCTCGTATTTGCATCGAATAAAGTCACTTTTAGATGGATAGACAGGGTCACTGGAAAGCAAGATATCAGATTTCTCTTTCATTGTCGAACAGATGGACTGTAATCCGATCAAACTGGCATCAGAATTCAATTACAAAATTTCTTTGTATGCTCCTTGTTCGCCAGACACGTGACTTTGTGAAGCTATGCATGAGTTCTGGATGATGTGAAGAGCGTGAAACAATAGCGTGGCGGATGAACATAGCGAACAAATGTCAGTGTGTTCGGAAAACAAGTACAAAGAGCAAGTAATAAATAAACCAAACAAAAACCAACCGAGGCACCGGTTTTCTGCCGCCCTTGCCAGCGACCGAGTTGGGATCGACCAACAGCGCGTGCTCCCAGATGTTGTTCGCCCCGCTGCAGTACAGGGTGTGTGTCAATGCCAGCTGGTTGGCGTGCCATTGACCGTTCTTCAGCGAACGGATTTGCGACACGTGTCGGCCTGCAAATGAACACGCGTAAAAACTATGCAGGCTCTAGTGTGTTGTGTATTGTAGTAGGCCCGAAAAGGCCTTGTTTTCACCTGTTGAGCATCTTCTTGACCGATTTTGTGACATGGTTTCGGACCCCAAGAAAATTTTTCGCTTTTTGGACCAAAAAAACACATTTTTCTACGACAAATGAATTACCAGTAATTTTTCCCTAACTTATTTTGGAAATTAATCTGGCTCCGGAAAAACAGTTTTTTTCGTTTTTTTACGGTGGACATGGGCACTATAGGGGGAGATCCCGGGGTACTGTGCCCAGAATTTTGGGGGAATCCAACTTGGAGGTGGGGAGGGGGAAAACATTTTTAGAGGGTGATACTATTCCATATTATTTTCGCGAGAATTCGATTTTTATAAGTTAAAAATGTGCAGAGCGCACGCAGCGCGCAGATTTTTACACTTTTGGTCGATCTTGACCCCATTTTTAGCCGTTTTGGACCAAAAAAGGGTACTTTTGGGGTGAAATTTTGAAAAAATTGGGGGAGATACCGCACCAGAGAGGGGTAGATACTGTACCTCAGCGCGGGAGGGCCACGTACTGATACCGTACCGGCGAGGGGGAGATACTGGGGGCCCCCCTCAGCTACAGCACTGCTCCCACACGGGCCTGCCTGCCCAGAAGGTTGCAAAACTGAACTGCAAAGTCACGGTTTTTGATCCAAAAAATTGTAATGCAATACTGATGAGTTTTTCGATTTCAGTGAAAAATTGGCTCGAACACAAAAATTAACCGGCCCAAAAACCGTGTAAACCAAGTGTTTTCGACTGACTTCAACACTCTTCAAGATCACTCTCGTCACTTCGAACAAATTTTGACTGAAATTATTATATTTTCGAAATTACGTTCTTAAGTACTGGAAAAGTATTGGGAAAAAACGTTTTTTTGAAAAAAAACCGTTTTTTTCACGACAAATAAAAAACGGTTCTTTATGACAGTATACCCAGCCACTACACTGCTGCCACTAGACTGCTTCCACCTTCCCCCACAGGGAGGCAGTGTGGTGGCAGGCCAATCGACCCAAGATACCCAAGGGGGGGAAGGTTTCGGAGTTACTCGAGATCAGAGGTGGGAATCGGGCCGGGCCGGCTTTTCGGAATGTCGGGCCGGGCCGGGCCGGGATGGTCGGCCCGAAAAGGCCCGACACCATCGAACTTCAATAAAAAATCGTGATTTTTTTAGGCTAAATTTGCCAAAATTTCTCGCGATTCCGCAAATTAGTACCGACTTCCATGACAATCAGGTATTTCTAAACCAAAAAACAGTAATTTTTGCACCAAAAAATTGCTTCAAAATATCATCAGAAAAAGTCGGGCCGAAAAAATCGAGCCGGGCCGGGCCGGGCCGACTTTTTTCCAAGATACTTTTTACCCTAGATAGATGAATTTGGGGGGGACCCCCCCCACTCCCCCCCAAAGTACTACCCTGGGGGGGCTGTATTTAGGTTTTTACGGTACACTGCCTACTGTCTGTGACCGTGCCCATGTGCACTTGAATCTGGCCCCGCCCAACCAACCAAGACTTCGATGCACGGAGCAGCAGTCATTGCAGATGAGCACACCGCGATTGAGCACAGCCCAGGCCGGATCGGCCGTGCCGCAATCGGCACAAACGAGCACGCCCGGCTGATTGGCAGACGACGACGGCTGTGGCACGTTGACGCCGTGCACTTTGCTGCGACTCAATGACATCGATTGGCGCCTGTTCAATACATGATCAACTGTGCACCACAATTGTTGGGGTAGAAACAAGAAAAGTCAAAGCTTTTATCGCTGCTTTCGCTTTTTATGCTTGCGGAAAAAACCATCGATTTTTGGGCGCCCCCGATTTTTTTCCGTTTTCGCTTTTTTGTAATTTTTATTTTTGAGGGAAAAGGAAATGAAAGAGAATTGAGATTCCTCCGCTGCTGATGGGTCGTCGGTCGCCTGATTACGGTTCGCTTTTGGGTAACTGGGGGTTGCTGTGTTGGTGGAAGTGGCTGTTCAGGTGGTGGTTACACAAGGTCCCAAAAATGGGCATAAATCGCCAAAAATAGCGGAACGAGCCGTGCCATCTGCTGGCGTTCGCGGGCTTTCACCCGATTTCATTTTAGGATGAGATAGAATTTCATGCTGAGGCTTGAGTGATAACACTTGATCTGATCCCCAGACAAAACTTTTAAGCCAGGGCTGGGTAATTGTGGTAGTCTTTGTGCCAAAACACGTCGTCGCTTCGCATGCCGTTTTTCACAATTCAGTATTATGTACCAGTGCCGTGGCTTCAAATTGACGATTTTGAAAGAAATGAGACTTTTTACTCTCATGCATTTGGTGCAGAATACGCTTTGTACGTCAATTGCCCTAGCTTACTTCGTGTAATTTCACGGAACTTTGGCACTCATTCCACTAAACAAAGTATTTCGAATAAATTTTGATGATCGCAGAACTAACATGGTGAAAAACCCAAAACAAAGACCAACACCAGAAATTTGCGTGGCGTATAAAAATTGACATGAAAAATTCTAAACAAGGTGGTCGTCGAACATTGCATTCGAAATGAAACTGATCGAGGTATTATTCTAGCCATAAGCTAAGTTTGAAAAGTTATGACCAATCACCGTAATTGACTGTTAGGGCTAGTATTCTAACTTCACCAAAGTTATTTTACTAAGTTTCAAACGGGTTTATGTTTTAAGCACAGGCATTATCATCCCATTGTTTTTCATTGTTTCGTTTCATGCATTCTTCGCGTGTGTCATCGTCTGTACCGCACTGTTCTGCCAGATCTGAAGAACACGCAAGCAACCCAGTGCATGGAGGCACTGGAACCTTATTTTTTTGAAAGCCAAACAATGCAATACAACCCATCCACACAACCTTTCACCGTTTCACCAGTTTTCGGATCGACACATTTGCAGCTGCAACCCCAAAACTGGCAGTGGCATTGTTTGACCACGAAATCACCTGAGACAACAATTTCATATATTGTACCATAAGACGTTGAAAAAAATAAATTCAAATATTCGGCAAGCTAACCATTTTCGTCACATTCGGGCCCCGAATACGCAACGTCTGCAACGTTGTTCTTGATGAGCTCATCCACTTCCTCCTGCGCTTCACGAGCTTCTCGTTGACACCTCGTTTCTGAGCAAATACAACAAGACTTTTTTATGTGACAGTTTTTGAACGTCAACAATTTCTGTATAAATAAACTTGGAAAGAAAAACGTGGTCAAAGGAGTCAAAAATTGGACTAACTACATAGGGCACCTTTCCGAATTGTGTACCTGGGATCAAGGAGAAAACGTTGACAAATCAGACCTGTTGGTGGACTCTCATTGTGATGCTTGTGATGTTGATGTTTCATTCGTGCCATACAAGCCACCACACACACCATCAAAAGAATTGCCAGTGTTTTCATCTTGAAGAAGGCAGAGTTACTATGCTCGCTCTTGACTCACACTGAAACAAACTTAAAGTGATATGGCAAGTTTGTATTTTCGTTCGAATGACAAGCAAAATGAAAGCAGACGGCGCGTTGTTATCGATTGTCGATCATTCTGGGCGTTGTCATTTTTTTCATTTTTTTGGGAAAACTTCAGTGCTGCGGCAGTTGGATAGTTGACTGCTGCGACATTGCAAACCGGTTGTCGTTTATGGCTTCGCCAGAACGTTCTCAAGGCACATCGACATATGAACTGTTGTGGCAGCAAAAAATATAAATTTATTAGGTTTGTTAGTCTATGTTTGAATTGAGTTTATCTCATGTCGCAATCGGAAAGTGCATAACATTCTGCTTGAAATGATTGATCGGTTCGCAACCAACTGCTACAGTATGAACCTGCCGGACATTGAACGTGTGCAGAAGCACTGTGGCCACTGGTCATACCTGCTTTCAATGACCAAATGCAACCCCATCAATTTTACTTCAATATACATATGCTGCAACTTGTTTAATCTGATTGAGCCGATGGAGCTTTAATTGAAAACGTGTCCACTGGCCCTTCGTCTCTATTGAATACTTTGGCATTATTTTACTTCCACACGGTTAGAGCGCACTTATGACTATTGAATACTATTGGCATTATTTTACTTCCACACGAAACCCAAAAAAAACCAACCACCAAACCCCCCCAACGTTTCACAAGTTCATTTTCGGGTTTAGAACCTGCAACATTATGCAGCTGGTACATTGCAATCATCATATTCACAAACAAGCAGTATCGTCCCACTTTTTTGCATTATTTCGTTCCATACATTGCTCGAAATGCTCATCTTCAGCGCAATTTTCGAATAATGCTGAAAAAAATCCAAACAATTTTTCTTCATTTGTAAATCTTACGAAACGTGCAGTCAACCAAAAGTTCTTGCCTAAAGGTGGAGTTATGCTCGAGTACAAAGGGCTTTGGAGACAGCAATATGGACAAGAAAGACGAATACTGTCCTCACGAGCGAGTTATACTTTGTCCATAACCAAGTATAACTCACTTTATGGACATCCTTTGAAGACACTGCTTTGAAGACAGTTTGTCCGCAAAGCCAGAGTTCAGCGAGTTGAACTTTTGGCGACAGCTTGTCTTCAAAAGGCGTTGCACCCGAGTATAACTCCACCTTAAACGAACAAGAACCATGTATGTATCCATGAAGCCAAACGCTCACTTTTCTCAGTTTCGCCAGTTTTCGGATGGACACATCGACAGAAGCAGCCGAAGAATTCACATTTGCACTGCTTTTTCGCGAAGTCCCCTGAAAACTTAGATTATTACTACGAAATACAATATTTATACGCGCGGGGATTTACAAAAAGTTAGATTTAAGATTAAATCTAACTTTTCGTCACGGGTCACTGACCATTTTTCTGGCAGTCCGGTCCAGCGAACGACACATCCATGAAGCCTTGCTCCAATTGCTCCATGATCTCCTTCAGTGCGGCGTCATACGCTTTCTGACACTTGGTTCGCTTGTCTGCAAAAAAGAGCAAACAACAATGAAAAGGAGCAGTTGAAGAAAAAAATTTAACGCAAAGCTTATAAAAACATAAACCAGCAGCAAAATCGTCAAATTGTCCGCCATTTCGCAAATGGGCGGCAGAGCCGATCGCCCACAAGCACGCTGTTGCAGAAAAGAATAAAACGGTTTTCATTTCTGAAATAAACATGTATGAAGTCTGCAGTTGAGATAAAGTAATTCAGACCAAAACTGGTTTGTCGATCAGCAATAACATAAAGATGAACATGTGTGCCTGCATATTAGTGCGATTTTTGGGTGTGGCTGAGATCTAATGACTGAATATAGCGCTTTTTGGCCATATGCGACATACTGTATGTAACGCAAGGATCGTCTGATTATTATGTTGCAGTTCAAAACGCAACGTAATGAGAAGGAAAAGAATTTTTCCGCATCGGTCCGCAATGAATACAGTTTCCAAGGAACAACAGTTCTCAAATTACTTGCCTGTTCTTTGAACAAGACCCAAAATGTCAAAGTTAAACGTTTGACGCAGTTTTAAGTGCAAGAAAGTCACGCATGTTGCATCACGTCAACCACAAAAAGTACTCCCCCGCGGTTTCAAAAAAGCAAAGATATTTTTGCTCACCGTTTTTTTTCATATTAATTTGAACGGCAATAAATTTTAGTTGAATATCTAATTGGATGTTCTGACAGCAACACTGCCCAAAGTGCTCATAGTCTTGTAGAATTAATTTCAGTGTCAAATCGGTTTTATCTTTACCACAACAAAAGCGTCGGGCGTCTGCGCAACGCTCTTCGTCCCCTCCGTACATTTTAAAAGTAACGCACTTGAAAAACATATGGTAAATAAATTCTTTTTTCGCATTTCTTCTCCATTAGTGCCTTTTACCAGGGTGAACATTCCTCAGTGCACACGAGTATCGCGTATCAGCGCACGCACGCTAAAATTTCAAACATTCGCTGTATGCCGCGTTTTGAGTTCCTTCGTGTCATTTCGTATGCTTTTCTGCTTGATATAGAACCCAGACTATTGTGGAAGAGAAACTGTGAATATAAAAACACAATGTCGTGGAGGGATAATCGAAGCTTTGATGTGTCCGACCTAATGGTGGCCTATCGTCACGGCACACTGCCCCATCGGCACGATTGTGCTTTCGAGACGGGCCTGAGGGTCGTTTCAGGCACCTGCCCCTATCCCGGATATCTGACGGAATCCTTTGAGGTCATCATGCGACTGGCACGAGTCAACTACACGCTCGTCTTCCAGAACACCACGGACGTGCCTTTTAGGTCAACCGCAAGCTCGATTTTGCTTTTTTTAGTGCTCGAAATTTTTTGATACATGCGTTTGGCCCGTGAACAATCGTGCCTTGCCTGCTTTGAAGCCTCAAACAGATGGTAGACTATCTTTACAGTTTGGCTCTGCAACTACTCTCAAACGGCACGGTTGACACTGCAGTTATGGCCCTGACCCCAACATTAGACCGAGTATACGGCATGCAACTGAAGGCAGCCAATCCGATTGGAGGCTGGTTGGATCCCGTGGCTGCGTTGAGCACTGCTGATGTGAGAATGGACTGGCTTGGCACTGCGACAAAGTTTATGGAGGTTTGTGTGGCTGGGTTTGAACGCAAAAGGCTGTAATCCGCAAGATGCATTATTCCAGGTTTACAACACAAACGTTTGGGTCATGATAGTCACAACTCAAATTCTGCTGAAGATGTACCGATACTGCACAAAGAATACCAGCTGCAATTTGACATACACTGATTCAATTCGTGCGTACCTCGCATCGTTTCTCGTGTTTTTCTTCAGCGGTCTGTACCAATCATCGCTGGTCAGTCGACTGCTTTCACCGAATCAACATATTCAATTCAGCAACATGCGTGAACTGATTGAATTGTTAAAATCACATCAAACGAGACTGATCACGTCGAACATCAGCTATCTTCAATCGGAATCACTTTTAATGGATCGATTGAAACAGACATTCATCAACAATCCACCAATCTATCTGGCAAACACACTCGAAGAAATCGCTCGATATCGATCAGGTATTGAATCAGGTCGATCGGTGCTGATCGAACGATCACAATTGATTCAATCGGTTCAAAATCAATTCTGCAACACGCGAATCGTGCCGATCACCGATTTCGATGCCGATGTGAACACGATCATGTTCAATCGGCGAGTGCCGGACTGGTTGATTGAACGAGTGAACTATGCGATCACTGAAAGTCAGCTGGGCATCAGCAATATTCGTGATCGCTACATGTCATACTTGCAGAACCTGCGATTAAGTCACAATCATTGTGCTGCAGCAAACAGTGCGAATCGCATTCAACGCGTGAAATTGATCAGCAGCATGCTCGGCGTGTTCGGTCTTTGGATCGGCGGAATGGCGATCTCGATGGCGATTTTGACATTCGAGGCTTTGTTTCACGGACTTTTGGCTAATTTTGGGCACGACAATTCTGATAACACTGCTGTTGTTGAACTGAAAGCCAGCACTGTTAGATCGATACGTTCCGGTGCTGCCCCAGTGAATTCTGAAGCTCAAATTCAAGACAAGAATGCATTGACGACGACGGCTGGCACCTGATTTGTGGTTAATGCGTATGTACAATTAGTTTGTTATGGTTTAGTGCAGCGTATTTTCTGTGCACGAACTCCGCTTGCGTTTTCCTAGAAATGTGGACTGTTTCCCTCATTGCTAATCGATTTCCATGGCACAGAATGTGCGTTTGTTATCTTAATTTATTTGATGCACGCCATGCTCTAACCAACCGCATGCTGCTCCGGAATAGAAAGATAAATAAAAGCGTTTTTTTGGTCGGATGCTAACAAGCGGTGGTTTCAAATTTCATCGCAGTGTAAATGAGACGCCTGTGATAGCATTCTCCCGAGCGCTGCACCCATATGGTAAAAATATTTCCAGCTTTCCTCAGCTGTTGTACATATATGTAGGTATGAACACGCTCGACCAAAAAACACACTGGTATTTACTGATGTCCAGTGTTTCCCACTGTGGCCCCTGAGAATATAAATGGCGGCATCCGTTAATCTGTCCATCTATGACTTACAACAAGGGTCACCACTGGTGGTCGCTTATCGTCATGGTCAGCTGCCCTATCGACACAATTGCGCTTTCGACACCGGATTGAGGGTCGTTCACGGCGAATGCCCCTATCCCGGATATCTGACCGAATCGTTTGAAATCATCATGCGACTGGCACGGGTCAATTATACGCTCGTCTTTCAGAACACCACGGACGTGCCTTTTAGGTAAAATTGATTAGATTACGTTCATTATCGTTCTTAAGCGCTGCTTCCAAACGAATAATTATTGGCACCCTCGAAACAAATTGAAACCTATATACATATTGGTAAGTTCCTTCAGTCTGGCTCTCAAGCTTCTCTCAAACGGCACGATTGACTCAGCTGTAATGGCTCTCACTCCGACTTTGGATCGAATCCATGGGATGCGCTTGAAAGCAGCCGGTCCAATCGGAGGCTGGTTGGATCGCGTGGCCGCGTTGAGCACTGCTGATGTCAGAACTGAGTGGTTTGGCACCGCGACCAAGTTCTTGGAGGTATTTAGTTTCACAGTGTGAGAAGGAGACGCCAGTGAGGAAAGTCCTCAGAGGTTCACGATTTTCGCAGGTGTATAACCCCAACGTCTGGCTTCTGATAATCGCCACCCAAATTCTCCTGAAGAGCTACCGTTACTTCACGCAGAGTGCCGCTGGCTACAAGCTAACATTCACCGATTCATTTCGGGCTATGTTAGCATCGTTCTTTCTGCTCTTGTTCAGCGGTCTCTATCAGTCGGCGTTACTCACTCAACTTCTGATTCCGAACCATCGGACGCAATTCAATGACGTCGATGATCTGATTCAATTACTGAACGGGAAGCGAACGCGTCTGATCACTGCGAATATCAGCTATCTGTATTCGGAATCAAGAACAATTGCTCGATTGAAGCAAACATTCACCAGTAACCCAGCGATATTTTTGGCGAATACGATGGGTGAAATCAATCAATATCGATCGGATATCGAATCAGGTCGAGCCGTGTTGATTGAGCGATCTGAATTAATTCAATCGCTGCAACATCAATTCTGCAACACGCGAATCGTGCATATGAGCGATTTTAGTGTCGATGTGAACACGATCATGTTCAATCGGCGAGTGCCCGATTGGTTGATCCAACGAGTGAATTATGCGATCACCGAAAGTCAGCTGGGCATCAGCAATATTCGCGATCGCTACGCTTCGCATCTGCACAATCAGATGGCGAGCAAGAAACAGTGCAATTTAGTGAACAGAGCGAATCGACGTGTTCAACGAGTGCAATTGATCAGCAGCATTCTGGGTGTATTTGGTCTCTGGGTGGGCGGGCTAGCGATCTCTATTGCACTTTTGAGTTTCGAAGCTTTGTTTCACTTGTTAGAGCCATCATTTGATCGGTCAAACGCGGAATGTATTCAAAGTCCGGAGTGGAACCATGTTGTCCCTGACAGTACGCTAGTTGCTGGCACAATACCTGATGCGGATCGCAGGTTTGAGATGTCGGGTATGACCAATTAATGCTGATGACTTGTTGTTGACTTGTGAAGTATAGGTATATGTAACTGTACATATATGTCAAACAAATGCACAATGCAAAACAACGCTGATGAGTGGCTTCGTGTCCATCTTTCATGTCGAAAAGGTCTTACTACATCCTCGTCTCTCTGCCGTACTTTGCGTCAAGTTCGTGCGAATTGGCAGCGCGTTTTTGCCAGCTTCGTCTAGCGTTTGTCAGATCACACAACAGTAGTGCAACACAGCGTACTGATCAGGCTACAAATGATCTATCTTTATTAAATGTACTGGGGCCGAGATTGATGACATTCCATCTCGAGCACAACGTCGGGTTTTACTCTTTATAGTATAGTCCGTCCATCAGCTCATGTCACTTGTGATGCTGCTGGCCGACTTGTTCCCAAATTGTATGTTTATGAAATCGACGCGTTTTATCCATTTTAATTTAATTTAATTTTAAATAGGGGTAGGGGTCGATGAATGTATAATAAAGGGTTTGTATAATACTAGATAACACCCGAATGCGACGACAAAAACGAAAATAAGATGAACGATTTTCAAGTTTCAAGTGTGTCAGTTCAATCTATCAATTATATTCGCACTCATCAATACACCAATTCCCTCTTGAATCGATTCAATTCTTCGATCGGGTCCTTGCCATCGTCAGCGAGATGTTGCAGTTTGACCACCCACGCATCGGTCGAGTGCAGTTCGGTCCATTCGATTCGCGACAGATCGATCTTGAGTCCATCGGCACCGTGTGACACCGGCAGATGGTGGTTGTGACCGAGCAACGTGGCACGCGTCTACAACAGATAGGCGGTGGCAGTGCGGCATTGTCGAATGATTTTCGACTTATTTCGCCGTCTACTAGAGGCAGCCCAAGTTCACTGTAATCATGAGCTCAAGAGCCCCTTTGGCGCTGGATGATCTGTGCATCCGGAAGTTCGGAAGTCTATTGATATCCCCAAAACTGTGAGTGCCAATCATGAACACCAGGAAAGAAACAGTGGATGTTAAAAATGTCTGTGTTACATGCTTACCTGGTGCCACCATCTAAGCATGTAACAGGTGCTGCAATCAGATCAAGTGCCCTCCAACAAAGGTTGCCAGTATGCGCAACATACCCCAACTTTCCATTTCGGTGCGCCGAGTCTGAGTGTACCCTTTGTCGGCCATTTGAGCACAATCGCAAACACTTCGGTTTTGTCGCTGATCTGGGGATTGAACATTCGTCCAGGGGACAGCCCTGCTGCAGCTTGCTCGCTCGTCATTCGGGATGTGTACCTGAAAAATTTTCAATGGGTCTGAGGGTGGACTCGAACCTGAATACATACGTGCGGAATCTCAGTCGACTGAACCACTGAGCCACCCGGCACTTACCAGACATCCGAGTTCGTGGTGTCATTCTGGTAGATCCACGGTTTGGTGTGATAGATTGCCTCGCCATTTATATTCAACCATTGACCGATTGATTGAAGACGTTCTTGGAATATGGGAACGATCTTGCCATAGTGGGTTGGGCCGACGTTCAGAAGCAGATTGCCGCCACAACTAAATTTTTTTTCGTTTTTGGGGATCGCAAGTCTCACTGCCTTCTTCACAGACTGGTCTGTGTACCAGGCTATCATAAGCGGTGTGTGACTGCTGAATTAAACACCAACATTTTGATAAACGTTTGTAACCTGACAGTTCTAGCCAAGGACGTCAGCAACTCCTTGGTCGACAATACGTCAGCAATGTTCATGTTGCGACGAAATCCCCACGATTGTTTGTCAACGGTCATGCAGTTCTCCCACTTGTGTTTTTGCAGTACTCCTGAATTAAAATTGGCAACGCTATTTTTCAAGAGTGCTGTTTTTACTAGTAAGTTCTGCAAAGGTAAACCTGGATCATAACGATCACTGCACGTGTAGTACCCGCCGTGCTTGCAGGACATTCCTGCACCCCAGCGGTCGTTTGTCACAACAGTGTTCTTCACAGGACTGAAGATTAGTGTTCATTTAGTTAAGATACCCCAAAGAATACGGTTCCATCAAATCAGCCCAACGCACCTGTCATTGTACAGCCAAGCCAGAAATTCGGTTGAATTCCAATAAATGTAGGGTGCTTCCCAGTCTCCATCACTCCACAGAACATCGGGTTTGTAATTCTCAATGATCTCGCGCATTTGCGGCAAGCTGGTCGACTTGAAATAACAATATGACGATGGAAGTCACAGGAGCCTACCAATCACGGTTGGGCCACGGAAAGGCAAAGACAAGGCTGTCATCTGTCCTGCATTCGTGATCTTGCCCGTGCGTGCCTCCTCCTTGCCGTAATTAACCATAATCGTATCGCAGATATAGTCTACTAGCTAGAAAGTTACAGCACGATGCACGAGCGGTCATTGCAAGTGTTTGCACGAGACAAACCGCTGGATAATTCTGGGTGAGGAATCCGGCAGCTCGGTCCTTGAGATACAGCGGGTTGAACCATTCGTATTGCGAGAAGTACAGCCCAAAGTGGACGTGTGGCGCGCCGGTGGTGAACACTTTGCGAAGATCTCCTGAAGGTGCAGTAAGCGTTGGACTTACCGATAATTCTTAATTGATAGGGTTATAGTTGAGATAATGTATCAATATTCTTCGTACCAACAAGATCCCGATTCGGTCCCACATCAACGCTGTTCCAGTTCCAGCTGTACATACTGGGGTACATCGTGTATCCTTCATGGTGCTTGCTCGTCAGAACGAAATATCTGAAAGTGAAAGCAAGATTCCCATAACAATAAAAAAAGATTTATTGATGTCGGGATAAAGTTGTCTCTCAAGAACCTAACCGGGCTCCAGAACCGACAACAATTTTCATAATCTCTTCCGGATCAAACAGTTCACTGGTAAACATCGGCGCAAAATCGGCATAAGTAAAATTCGGCGGATAATTCTTTTTCATGAATTCGACAATATTTTTATCCGGGCTTGGTCCTTTCCAATAGTACCAGAACCAGGCATCGCTAATGCTTTGCACTGAATACACACCCCAGTGCATGAAAATCCCAAATTTTGCTTGGTCATACCAAATTGGTAGGGGACGCGAGTCTATGGAAGCCCAAGTGGCATTGTATTGTTGAGCTGTGATTTTTTCAGCTAAGCACGCAACAACCAGTAATGAGAACACGGCCAATATTTTCATGTTTGAGTGGGCGGACTTTCATAAAAGTAGGAAATAGGAAATTTTTCCAATGCCGTAGTTCATGGTTTTCGGAAACCAGAAAATATTTCCAACTTCATATTTCCTATTTTACGTAAGGTCGCCCGGTAGGAGCTCTCTATAAAATCTGAACACGGGTGCAAACAAGCTGTCTGACATATCAGTGATTCGGTCAGACAAACACTATGAGAACGCAAACACTGATAACAAAAACATCTACTATACTGTGTATAAAGCGAGGTTTGACTGTAAATAGAGAAAGCGATATACTAGATTGTCCCAGATGTGGTGCATGGCGCTAAAACAGGAGTCAAAGAGCAACGGTTTTCCGAACCGCATGTTGACCAACCTGGCCCCAGATCCGGCGATAGTTTTCGTAATTTCCACCGGATCAAATAATTCCGCAGTGAATTCTCTCGCAAAATCCGCATACGTGAATTTGGGTGGATAATTTTTCTTCATAAACTGCACAGTAGCGTTGTTGGGTTTGATGCCCTGCCAGTACCACCAGAACCATTCGCTTTTGAATGACGGGACACTGTAGACACCCCAGTGCATGAAAATGCCTGCAACATCACGCATGACACAACAACGCGTTCCCATGCGGTTTTGCATGCACTTGGCCAAACATTAGCGGATGCTCAAGTTTATAATCAAGAAACTAAACGCATGGATCAGATTTGGTGGTCATGTGACGTTTTTGAACCGAACATTTTGAACCTTTAATTGTATAGGGAGCCACTGATTTTGACCAACGCAAAAATTGTCCCCAGCTGTTGGCTTCTGGGCCGGTCAAGTTTTCCTGCACAATCAAACTTGACCGAAGGCAGATCCGATGACCGATACCGTTCGAAATGTTCCGAAGGCTCGCACGCATCGTAAAATTCTGAACTTGGAAAACGCACCGAATTTAGCCTGATCATACCACTCCGGCAACGGCCTGGAATCAATCGATTCCCAAGTGTTGTTGTACCTCACTGTATCCGGCTGTGTTTGTCCTTTAGAGGTGGCAAACACAGTCCTCCAACTCGCAACAGTCAGAATGTAGACCAGGGCCAGGCACAGCACTGGATAGCGCATTTTTTTCACATAAAACTGAAAAAATTTGCTCATAAAGACCAAACAAATTTAGAAAATCAGTTTCGTTTAATGTGAGTGGGCTTAGCGAGTGTGCACTCGTCTGCGTTACTGATAAGCACAAGTGTGCACAGCAAGCTTATTTTTCACCAAAAACAACAGCGGCAGAACGATAAGATGGATCGTGTTACATGCCCACGGACACAACACAAAAGTTACCAAACTGCCATCCGAAAGTGTAGCCAAGCCAGTGTTTGTGCAACATGGGCGCTAATTTGCGTAATTATATCAAACAAAAAACACCACGTGCGTACAGGCGCGAAGAAAACGTGATGTTCGCATCACATGCATGGCAAACGCATCTGCATTTCACAGTTCTAACTGAAACATCAACTACCCTGGTTCGTGCGAGCAGCAAACAGGTTTGGCCACAGTAAGACATATTGCTGCCAATTATAATGTTTCAACACGGCTCACAACTGAATTGCTGTGCAGTATGAGAGCACGCCCCCACAAAAGCGGGACAGACACACCCACATCACATTATGCAATTTTTTATCCGCACGTAACTTTTCACATGTTGATATTTCAAAATTTAACGGTATACGGTACGCATATTACAGAGCAAACTAACACATGGTTCAGCTCATAATCGCAATCCAAATTCTGTGCAATACACACACATTTTTGATTGTGCTAACCATTTTCGAACTTCCGTGCACAAAAAGTATAAGAACACAATTCTTTTCGGCAAAACCTTTCAATCCGTTGCTGGCTCAGTCAGCTCAACTAATCGTTCTCACATTTTGACCCAAACGAAACACAATTTACAATAGAAGAAACGCACACATACGACATACATACTAATACTAAACAAACAAAACAAAATAAGAATTACAAAGCAAATGAAAAATCGATAACAAAAATAGACAACGCCGGTTGGATCGAATGACAACAATAAATGTTAGTTTAAGATTTCAGTTTGAAAAAACGCGCATTGTACACACACAGGTAACAGACTGAAAAAGCACAGAATTTAGCAACACAGAACAGCGAAATACACAAATAATGTGCAATCGATATCTTTTGACACCGGTCTGAACACGAACAGTGAACCTCACCAGAAAATTCGCGAATCATCAAAGAAACAACAAGTAGTAACCGAGCCAGGAAAGGAAAATAGCGAAACATTAGGTGAATAATAGCAAAAATCGACGGTAAAATCGAATAAAAATGGTGGTAATAATTGTGGACACAACAATAAAAAATCGCCATGATTTCGGCTTTTTGTACACATTTTGACGACAAAAACATGAACAAGCTAACGAGCAGTGCTCTAACCGGATCCCTGGTCCCGAAAATGTCAATCCCGATTAATTTTCCGGATGCCAGCATTCTTATGGGGGTTACAGGGCAGCTAAAAGTGGAGTTACACCTTTCTTTTGTGTGATACAAAAACAAGTATGAAGAAATACGAAAGAAAATGGTCGAGTTCGGCACCATGTGGCGTGATTCTTACTGCGGGTATTTTATAGCCCGACTACGGGGCGCAAAAATGAAACAGGATCGGTAATGTGAGTAGAAATTGTGCTGAAAACTGTAATCCCGTTCCCATTTACTTATCAATCCCGATCCCGAAAGTTTGAGTCCGCAAACAAATCCCGATTCCGATTAACATTCCAGATCCCAATAAGCAATCCCGTTCGAGCGCTGCTAATGAGATAAGGCGAAGTCGAAGCGCACCGAAAAAATATGTTGCATATTTTACATCCAAATATTCAACTTTTCGGTGTCACTGGACAACAAATCAATATTATTGACTTCGATCTAGCACTCCGTATTCAACGTGCCGGCGCCCACGCCAAAACCGTAGCCCTTTGGACCGAACTGACGACCGTAGCACGCTGAAAAAGACGCTAATTTTTTGCAACGTTGAAGAAACAACAAAATTTACGATGCTGGAAATCAACGCACTTTTGCAATACAACTCCTGCTCCTTTTCGCACAAGTTGGTCGACTGCAGACGTTTGTTGCACGAGTAGCACGTGAAACACGTCATTTTGTGCCAGGCCTGCAATGGAAGTAGTACATGTACATATCGATGAGAGACGAACAAAAATGCAAGACAATTAAAAAAATAGCACAATTTTCACACACCGATCCACCGCCCATGATCTTCTCAGCGAAGTACACCTGTTTGCCGCATCGCGGACAAATGTCCTTGTTTTGTCCGACGGCGAACGTTTTGCGCGGGCCTGCAATAACAATCATTCTGTTCTTTTAGAAGGACTTGTTGTTGTCGTTGTCAGCTGGAATAAAATGGTCAGCCTTGCTTTGCAACTGTGACCGTTTGCATTGAAATTAATTCGAAATGTATTGACGGCACTAATCTCGACCAGCATAAAAGTTGTTGGTCAGCTCAGCTGTAGGGTTAAAGGTCGGGGGGGGGGACCCCACACCCGACACCCGACATCTGGAAGTACCCGACACCCGACATTTGAGAAAAAAGCCGACACCCGACACCTAGTTTTTGGAAAAAACCCGACATCTGTTTTTGGAACAAAAACAGGCAAATTTTTCCTCCTCCGCATTATTAGTACAATTTTTTGGATCAAGTGACTGAATTCAAGTATTTTCACACGAAATAAACACCAAAAGGCCACATTCTGCGTCTTCGGAAACATTTGGTTCGAAGAAAATTTTCTCTCAAAATTCTTTTCTCGGCAAAACTGATGTTTTGAACGGTAAGTGTCGGGTGTCTGGTCCCAAAAAAACCCGACACCTGGAGGCACCCGACACCTATGTACACTTTTTGGCACCCGACACCCGATATCTCTCCTCCCCCGGTCCACACCACTCCACTCCACACCCGGTCTTGTAATTATGCTTCTTTCACTTAATCTTCTTATTTATGTATTATTGAGTGGGTGTCGACGCTATAAACTAACTAACACCCGATATCTCTCTTACCCTAGTCATCTGTCTAGGAACAACTTTCAGCCAGCTGCAACAAGTAAAACTGTAAATACTAATTTTCGGACAAATTCCGGAAGGACCTTGCCAATGCGCAAACAGCCACGTCATTACGATCGGACCGAACTGATCATCGTCTTTGATAGCTCAAAATGCATCTGATATCAACTCAGCGACGACATAAAACAACTACAGCTACGAAACCAGTGACCGAAACCAACCAGTGGGCGGTGCCGAGTACGCGAGTGCATGATGATTCCGACTTGGCACCTTCGTGTCACCGGCCGATCCCAGACTCACGCCACCACCGTCCGAACTGGTTGGCGACAGACTCGAACGTGGTGAGTACTGACCATTCACCATCAATGGTGCCATCTGGGCACGTGCGTACTCCGGTGGTTGACTACAACAATATGGGAATGGGTGTGCGATCAATTTATGGTCGCATCTAACTTGGAACTCTTTTCGACCCAGGCTGTATTTTAGTCTGTGCAGTTTTCGTTCAAGTGAGAACGAAACGGACAAAAAAATGTTTCACGAACAAAGCAAAGGAAGAGAACCTTTTTACGAAGATTTGATGTTCACCAAAACCAGCAAGGGATTTGCAAAGCACCAACTGTGAAAAAGATTCGAGTTTGGAAGGCAAACCCTGATTTTTGATCTTCATTTGACAACATCACCAGATTCGTGTATACGTGGTGAACTCCGAGAAATCCCATTTCTTTGATCGTGAAAATATGACCACTGCAATTGCACGCCAACACTCAATACTTCCCGCCATATTACCAACTTTTCACACTCCGAGGTCGGACTGGGACTGGTGGGTGACGACGCTTCGCTGCTCAACGTGCCGGCGCCGATGCCGAAACCGTAACCCTTCGGACCGAATAGACGACGGTGGCAGTGCTGACAATGGCGAAAACACTGGTCAAATTATTAATAAAAAGCAAATTCATGGGAGAAATCATTTGAGTGCATAATTTGAAGCCAAAATTCTGACCTGACAGAACGGTCGGCCGTCGTGGTCGCAGCATGAACGCGAGTCCAAACGTTTATTGCATTCGGGATTCGCTGAAATAAAATGGCTGTGCTTTTTTTAATTTTGTCAAATAAAAGTAAGCCGATTTGAATGAAAACGGCAACCAACCGCACAGGAAGCATGTTTTGTGCCAGTGCTCGCCCAGTGCGATCACTTCCTCAGCGAAATACACGCGTTTGTCACATCGTGGACAGAAATGTCCCGAACCGGGAGTGAACATTTTGGATCGAAAGGTTGAATTATTGGCGAGAAGGGAAATATTTACTGTTTATTTATTTATTCTTGACATTTAGTTGCACAGTCTGAAATTGAGCCGGAATGATTTACGTTTATCAAGAGTGTAACTCGTCGAATCGAATAAGACCTGATGAATCGAACAGGTCATAAGATTATCCTAACATATCAGCAACGTTTTTTACATGCCAACAACGATATAGTGCACAGAAAACCACAATAAACTAGTAGGGCAACATGTTAGTCGAAGTCGAACCATGAATAAAACAAATTTGTTGCCAGAGACAAGTTTAAATTGACATACCTACAATTTGGTTGGGTCATGCAAACAAAAACAGTTTAGGGCGCCCGCTCGGTTTTGTTAGTTCTGTTAAAAGGTTAGATCTGGATCTATGTACATATGGTGGCGTACTGCTGCACTGCACATCTAGCAAGCAAACACCAAAAACCTAACGCTATTTTTAAACTTTTCCTTGGCGTGTGTGATCTTGCGAACAAGTAACAATAAACGATTTACGCACAATGCGCATTCCGTCCACGCACATCTGGCTTAAATCAAATCGAAGCCAAAAAATGAGTAAGTAATAAAATAAATTGCAAGAACGTAAAATAATACATGTCGGGGTTTCCAACCAAAAAATACACACATGTGGTGGTCCTAAAATTAATACCATAAAAACATAAACGACAGAGCAGAGCAAACGGGCAAAAGGCAAGGCCTGAAAAAATGTTTGACGCGCACAAATCATGTGGTAAGAAATCTGTTATATACAGGACTCAAAAACAACAGCGCATTAAAAATACATTATTGCGTTCCAGATAATTTTGCGTCAACAGGAAAACGTCCAGATGAGCAAACGCAAAGCAACCATCTGTTGGATCAAAATGAAGTGAGAGGGTCACACAATCAGGCTGTTCGTGTGGCGTGGTGAATATTGTAACATCGCGCCGTGGGTACTGCCAGTAACAGCCAGCACCTCTGTTTGGGAATTAGTAATATATTTTACGACATATTGTACATAATTGCTGCAAGCTTCAAGGTGAGGACCTTAAATAACAGTGAGCGTAAATCGCAGACTGCAATTTACAATTTCTGAAACTAGCTGGGAATTTTCACACACTACGATGTGCGCATTTGGATATGAAAACTCAGGTTATTCAGAATTTTCTGATGCTTGAGAAACTAACATATTTTTTTTACTTTTGAACAGTGGAAGAGCTACAAAGCGTGCAACACACGTGCGAACTTGTGACACCGGTTTGGGTGCACAGCAAACACTCTACCTACATAACGATCTGATCACGCAAGCACGGACGTGAAATGATCACTGGCTTGTCAGTTAGCATTGCACACCGCAAGTTGAATTTTTTATTTGGTGAGCATTATGACTCATCAAATCAGTCACAGTTCTGTTCTTGAGTTCAAAAACTAAGGTTTCCATTTCATGCCCGTATTATTGTATGCGTATCGCACAGCGTGGCTGAACAAAATACGAGCAAGGACGAAGCTTTGAACGGGAGTGTGGCGCCCTTGCAGCGAATTTTCGATTTCGTGGTGAATACAGTCGCAAGTAAGGTGAGTAATCAAACAAGACATATGGCAGAACGAGAGGATAATTCAATAAAGCAGCAAAGAGATTCAGAGATACACGGAACGGAAATAAAAAACTGGCAAAGATCAGCAATTCAATCATTCACCAATTTCCAATTGGTGAATAATTGAATGGGGGATCTGATTAGGAAAACAAACATATGGTGGGTCACGATAGAGTTTTGATTTTGATGCAGAGGTCTCGGGCCGCGATTTTTGACTTTTCGACAGCGCCGGGCCGGGCTGCAGATTTGGGCGACCGGGCCGATCATGTCCACTGTTTTGATGTCCTGACAGCAGTGTTGGAGGTGGGGGGGGGGGGTTGGGGGGGGGGTAGCCCCCCCCCCAGTACAGTAAGTATCCCCCCCTCGCCTGGTACAGTAGGTATCCCCCCCGATGTTCGGCATGGTACAGTAGGTATCCCCCCCATTTTCACCCCGGTACAGTAGGTATCCCCCCCCCCGATTTTGCCTCAAAAGTGCCAATTTTTGACCAAAATGGCCAAAATTAGTGTAAAATCAGTGGTTTTTACCTCAAATTACCCCAAATTCGCGCGCTACGCGCGCAAATACTACGTTTTCACACGATTCCACACATAATAAACACATAAAAAATTTTCACCCCAAAACCTAACCCCCCCCCCCCCCCCCCCCCCCCCCCCCCCTGGGTACATAACCCCCCCAGGCCATCGGCTCTGGTACAGTAGGTATCCCCCCCTCTCCGAGCGCGGTACAGTAGGTATCCCCCCCTCCAGAGTACCTCCAACACTGCCTGACAGACAACCTGAAACCTTTTAATCAAGCCAGCAAAAAATTGGATATAAAAGTAAATCCGAAACGTCGCCTTCCTGCACTTGGCGGCAGTGTAGTTCCTGGGGGGGGAGGGGGGGTCCCCCCCCCCTCGGGTACGCTATCTCCCCCTCGGGTGGTACACTATCCCCCTCTCTCCCCCACCCGGTACACTATCTCCCCCAATTTTTGCCTAAAATGGCCATTTTTAGGCCTAAAATGGACATTTTTAGGCCTAAAATGTGTGATTTTCAGGTCAATGTTCTCAAAAGTCGCCAAAATACCCTTTTTATGAAGAATTTTTTCCAAAAAGGGGCAAAAATAGGTCAAATTTTCTACCTCAAAAAGTGACTTTTTCCCGAATTTGGGTCTGCCCCCCCCCCGACCCCCCCCCCTCGGGGGTACACTATCTCCCCCTCCGAAAAAAACGGAGGGTCCGCTATCTCCCCCTCCGGACCAGGAACTACACTGCTTGGCGGCAGTGTAGTTCCTGGTCCGGAGGGGGAACAGGCGGTACCCCCTTTTTTTCGGAGCGGGAACAGACGTACCCACCTGGGGGGGAGGACCCAAATTTGGAGAAAAGTCATTTTTTGACGTCGAAAATTTGACTCATTTTTGCCCCTTTTTGGAAAAAAAGTCTGAATAAAAAGGGTATTTTGGTGATTTTTGACGACATTGATCTAAAAATCACTCATTTTATGCCTAAAAAGGCCTACTTTAGGCCTAAATTTGCCTATTTTAGGCAAAAAATGGGGAGCAGACGTACACGGAGGGGGAACAGTGGGGCAGGCGTCCCATGGAGGGGGAACAGGCGTACCCGAGGGGGGACCCCCTCCCCCCAGGAACTACACTGCTTGGCGGAAGTGGTTGTTGGTTGAATTGAATGTTTTAATGACAAACTGAGCTGAATAAAGGAGCATTTTACGCACGGCGCACGGGCAGCCAGGCCACATACATTTTCGAAAAAGCAGAAGAGAAACCTAGCTTATTTTGCACTGCAGTCTCGCAATCTTTTTAAGATCACAGAAAAAACGAGAGAATGTTATTATGCAATCGTTAAACGAATAAAATAAACATTTCCTTCCTTCATCACAATTGTACTTTCGAAAATGGAACCAACGGATATCAAATTTGGGATGTGCGACAAGGAAGCCAGTGAGCAAAAAATAGCTGTCTCACTGGATGCGAAACCACGAAGGCAAAGCCTTGGGATATAAACATTTTGGGCAGAGTTTCCGGAAAATATTTGGCATTCCAATCACGATGCGCTGGGTTAACGCTCTGGGCACAGGTACATCTATATATTTCGCCACACTTCCAAACCTCTGTGTAAATGCAGCACGTTCATTACTTGCGAACCAAAATCTGAACTTCTTTGCGCAGATGTTCGAAGAGGAATCTCATTTTCAACACTGGAATGCAACACATTTGCAGGCCATGCCAGTCCATATAAAGATCAGTTAGATATAGGTTATTATGAACACGCCAATCATCAAATAAGTAACGGCACTCTATGAATGAACGGTTTTCTTACCGTGCGAAGTTTGTCTGAAGAAAGCGAATGATTCAAGTTTCCGAAAAAGGTGTATCATAATAAGGAATGACTGCGTACAGAACTGCGCACCCACGGAATAATCGCCCACTATAAATACAAACATATCGGTAGGTACATAAATTATGCGAAGGCCAACTGGGTCAACCACACGCAATTGGGCAGGTACGATGCATTGAAGGGGAGATTGCAAAATCCGATCTCTATTCAAACCCCATTTAGTAACGGCTGCCAAATACCTATCAACTGCGCGTGGCATGGATAACAATGTATCGAACATGCGCGCCTAAAGGACACGAGATAAATGATGGCAATTGGTTGTATTACTTTATACCTAACTAAAACGGCCGCGTGAGATATAAACATTCAATATTAACAGCGTACATTAAAACATGCAGGAAACTTGATACAAAATATGCATCTATATAGGCAAAGCAGTTTATCTGCTGATAAGTGCATGTAAATTTAAAATCCAGTCCGCCAGTTAAACGTAACAAATAAGCGTGCCCAAACGCCCACGTGAAAGGGCAAACAAATTCTCACAAAACTGAATTTTTTATTTCAAACTAAAACCTGGGGATATACTAAACCACCCGGGTTTGTGGGCTTGGAAAAACGCAAAAAATCGTGCACTTCACATGTACGCGCATTTTTATTTAGATCTGTCATCGGGCGTTGTCAGTTCACAGCTGAGTGAACAGTAACGATCGTTTAAAAATGAATCGTTTGAAAATGAAAATGAGAGATTTCTTTGCGCGATAAACTCAGACTCCGATGGCCAACCGTGATAAACCTGCGGAGGCGGTAATAATTTGTTCGATAAATTTTTGGTTCAGACCAGTGATGATAACACGATAAAAATACAAAGGGCAAGATTGGACATAAAGTCGCAACAGGATTCAGATAGAAAACTGGCAGCTATAACCAGCAAACCTGAATCATAAACTCTTGCACATGATTGAATAAGTTACGCGTAAATTTGTTCAAACAAAATCGGACAAATGAGAAGATAAATGATGCATGGACAGACGAACTCCTAATAAAGCAAACAACAGTATTAGTTTGCAGGCGCAAACCCACTTGAGAACAAACACCATCACGGGTTTGCGCCATTTTCAGAACCAAACCTAATGTGGCCGAAGTTATAATCGAGAAAATCTATATGTGTGGTGACTGATGGAGTGGGTCACTAGACCAGCTGCACAAAGACAACGTTCCACGTACACCTGATTGGTCGGTTGTGATTTACGCTGAATGAGTGGAAGTAAATACGTACTGCTCAGAACCTAAATCACGAAAATATATTTTTCAAAATAAAGCTGGCTGCGGGCGTCAGTTTAACTGGCCGACAAAGCAGCTGCATGTTTTGGTTAAGTGTTTGTCAGTGCGCACCGACATTTGATGCAGTGTTGGAGGTACTCTGGAGGGGGGATACCTACTGTACCGCGCTCGGAGAGGGGGGGATACCTACTGTACCAGAACCGATGGCCTGGGGGGGTTATGTACCTAGGGGGGGTTTGGGGGGGTTGGGGGTTTAGGTTTTGGGGTGAAAATTTTTTATGTGTTTATTATGTGTGTAATCGTGTGAAAACGTAGTATTTGCGTGCGTAGCGCGCGAATTTTGGGTAATTTGAGGTGAAAACCACTGATTTTACACTAATTTTGGCCATTTTGGTCAAAAATTGGCACTTTTGGGGCAAAATCGGGGGGGATACCTACTGTACCGGGGTGAAAATCGGGGGGGGATACCTACTGTACCATGCCAAACATCGGGGGGGATACCTACTGTACCAGGCGAGGGGGGATACCTACTGTACTGGGGGGGGGGCTACCCCCCCCACCTCCAACACTGATTTGATGTGTATGTGCGGTGTATGTAGGACATCTTGGAGCTGGGTGAACAAACCAAACCGACAAAAGGAGCGCGTCATGTACACAAACCCGACGACAAATAATAAATAAATCACACACGCTCAACTGAGTAACAATGCTCCCAACACCGCCGCCCATAAATGCGATAATGCTGAAAAACCACCACCGTTTTCCAAAAGAAAACTTCCTCAAAATTCTAACGACAGGCGAAGATAAAATCGGGAACTCACAAAAAGGACGCAGAAAAGCAAACAGTACATACAGTTGGGTTCGAAAAAGAAAGACAACACGGCCTAGGCGAAGACAACACCAGTCAGTCGTTCACTGTTTGCGTATGATCTTCAGACCCCCACATGTTTATCGTTTCGAATGTATTTTGTGCGTTAGATATTTTATAAATTGCAGCACTCTGGCCTGGCTGCCCTTTGTGCGCACAAGGATTGGCGCCTTTTTTTCAAACAAAAATGTGAATCAGGCATTATTATGGCGTCGGAATCAAGGGACGCAGCATAGTTTTTGGTGTCCTAGGTTTCATGTTTTTTTTCAAAAAATTTTTGGCCAATTGGAAGCAAAAATTTTTGTACATGCATGAAAAATTCGAAGTTCAGGCGCAGTTTACATTGAGGAGACGTGATAATGCGGATATTCCCTCACACCCTCATCATCATGCGGACACCTGATTTTCCCAAAGATCCCGCGCACCGCGCTCCAGTGTTTGTTGGAGGTACTCTGGACGGAGGGGGATACCTACTGTACCGGGCTCAGACGGAGATACCCAGACGGATGTGAACTCTGAACCGCCACACCAAACGCATACTGCCGGAAGGACTCGAACCTCCGACCTCCCAGCCATCAGGCCTGGACAGCCAGTTGCTCTACCAACTAGGGCATGGGGGCAATACCGATTTTTTTACCCAAGCCAATACAGTACCCAATACCCAATACCAGGGCCCATCCCCAATACCCAATACCTCAAATGGGACCCAACCCAATACTCAGGTTGAGACCCAATACACAATACCCAAAAATTCCAAACTTTTAAAAAAATGGACCTGTTTTGGGTTCAAATTCAAATTTTATCGGTCTTTTGGGTTCAAATTCAAATTTTATCGGGTTTTTGATCGAATACTAAGTAAAATATGACCGAATTTCTCATTCTTCTTAACATTGCAGCTAAAAATAGCGACTTCAAAGGCTAAAAAATTGAAAATTTTTTACCATTTCAGGACTCTGGAGGAGAAAAATAGGGCAAAACAGGGGTATTGGGTGGCACCCAATACCTGGAAAAGACCCAATCCAATACCCAATACCAGGCCCACCACACCCCAATACCCAATACCGGGTATAGGGTATTGCCCCCATGCCTACTACCAACTAAGCTACGGGAACGCAGTCTGGCTGGGTGGCGCGCGATTTTTTGCACTTTTACGGGTTTTCGGTCGAAATTTGGCCATTTTTGACCGAAAAATGGGCATTTTGAGGGCAAAAATCGGGGCGGATAGGGTACCAGAGCGGGGCGGGTAGGGGGTAGGGTGGTAGCAATGGTGTAGCTGGGGGGTCCCCCTAGGTACAGTAGGTAGGTTGCCGCCCCTCACCTAGTACAGTAGGTAGGTTGCCGCCCCTCCCCTGGTACAGTAGGCAGGTTGCCGCCGGCCGCTCCACCTAACTTTTCACCCAAAACATTCATTTTTGGCTTAAAATTGCATAAAATTAGCATATTTGTCTGCAAATAGGCAAAAAATCGCGCGCTGCGCGCGAAATTAGTGTTTTAGGGCGCGGCCATGCAAACGCGGGCGCGGGTCAGAAAAATATTCTATGTTTTGGACCCGCTCCGTGTTTGCATGGCCGCACTTGCGGGCGCGGGTCGCGGTTGGAAGCCTTTTATGGAAGATCTGCACCTAAAAACACTCAATAATGACCAGTAACAGGTAACACCCTGACAGAACTCCATTTTAAGGGTATTTTTGGTTTTTGGAACATTTTTTGAGACTTTGGGCAGCGAAAAAATACAGCCCCCCCCAAAAAAATACAGCCCCCCTTGTATTTTAGGTTTTACGGTACCTAAGGGAGGGGCCCCCCTCCCCCCAGGAACTACACAGCCTCCAACTACACCTGAACCCAGGCATAAGGTGCAAAAAAACAACTGGACAAGAGCGTCAAGCAGTGTAGTTCCTGGGGGGGAGGGGGGTCCCCCCCTAAGCTCCTGAGGCACACTAACCGCCGCGACGCGACCAAGGTACACTAGTAAACTAACCGCCGCGCCAGGTACACTAACCGCCTCAATTTTTGCCTAAAATAGGCAATTTTAGGCCTAAAATGGGCATTTTTAGGCCTAAAATGGGTGCAGAGGTGGAAATCGGGCCGGGTTACCTAGGCCCGGCCCGGCCCGACGAGGTCCGGGGGTCGGCCCGGCCCGGCCCGACCGTTCGGGCCGGGAAGTCCGGCCCGGCCCGGCCCGACCTGGAAAAAAGTCGGCCCGGCCCGATTTTTTCGGCCCGACTTTTTCTGATGACATTTTGAAGCAATTTTGTGGTGCAAAAATTACTGTTTTTTTTGTTTAAAAATACCTGATAATCATGGAAGTCGGTACTGATTTGCAGAATCGTGAGAAATTTTGGCAAATTTAGCCTAAAAATCACGATTTTTATTGAAATTCGATGATGTCGGGCCTTTTCGGGCCGGCCACCCCGGCCCGGCCCGGCCCGACATTCCGGAAAGTCGGCCCGGCCCGGCCCGACCGTTCGGGCCGGCCCGATTCCCACCTCTGAATGGGTGATTTTTTGGTCGATGTTGTCAAAAATCGCCAAAATAAAATACCCTTTTTATGGAGAATTTTTTCCAAAAATGGCCAAAAATCGCTCAAATTTTGGGGCTACCTCAAGAAGTGACTTTTTCCTGGATTTGGGTCTTCCCCCCCTTCCCCCCAAGGTAGGTACACTAACCGCCGCGCCGGACCAGGAACTAGGGACACTGGCGTCAAGCAGGCCAGACCGGGCCGGGACCAGAGGTGGGAATCGGGCCGGCCCGGGCCGGGCCGAGGTTTCCGGCCCACGGTCGGGCCGGGCCGGGCCGGGCCGACTTTCCGGATGTCGGGCCGGGCCGGGCCGGGGTGGCCGGCCCGAAAAGGCCCGACATGATCCAATTCCAATAAAAAATCGTGATTTTTTAGGCTAAATTTGCCAAAATTTCTCTCGATTCTGCAAATTAGTACCGACTTCCATGATTATCAGGTATTTTTAAACAAAAAACTGTAATTTTTGCACCAAAAAATTGCTTCAAAATATCATCAGAAAAAAACTCGGGCCGAAAAAATCGGGCCGGGCCGGGCCGACTTTTTTCCAAGTCGGGCCGGGCCGGGCCGGACTTCCAGGCCCGAACTGTCGGGCCGGGCCGGGCCGGGCCGACCCCCGGACCTCGTCGGGCCGGGCCGGGCCGAGGTAACCCGGCCCGATTCCCACCTCTGGCCGGGACTTTTGGCTTGGCCCGGCCCGAATTGCTGAAATTTCAGGACCAACAATCTCCAAAAAATCGCGCTTCGCGCAGAGTATATGAACCAGAGGTCGCAATCGGGCCGGCCCGACCTCGGGCCGGGCCGGGCCGGGCCGGGCCGCGATTTTGGGCTTTTGGGTCGGGCCGGGCCGGGCCGGAGATTTGGAGGGTCGGGCCGGGCCGGGCCGGGCACCCCGGCCCGAAGCTTCTGAAGTGACTTATTTTACTGAAAATGTAGGGATTTTTTTGTCAAAAATACTAAAATTTCTGACGGATTCGGCAAGTAAGTGATCAGTATTGTCTCTATCTGACGACCATTTCATGGAAAACAATGTATTTTCAACCAGTGGTGTGGCTACCCAGGCGGGGCGGCAACCTACAGTACCACCAAAAATGTGGGACGGCAACCTACCTACTGTACCGGCCGGGCTAAGGGGGAACAAAATTTTTTCGGTCGAAATTTTGAAGAAAATGTGCTCTAAAACCCTAATTTCGCGCGTAGCGCGGCGATTTATCGCCAATTTGGAGTGAAAAGTACCGATTTTATATACCATTTTGAGCCAAAAATCGCAACTTACTGTACTAGCCGCCGGGCGGCACCTACATAGTGTACCAGGATGGAGCGCAACCTACCTACCTACTGAACCTAGGGGGTACCCCCAACCCCTGCAACACCGTTGTTTTCAACCAAAAAATAGGTTCAAAAAAATCGCAAAAATTATGACAAAAATTGGGTTAAAATCTGAGCCAAAAAATCGGGCCGGGCCGGCCGCCGGGCCGGAGATTTGGGGGTTCGGGCCGGGCCGGGCCGGAGGTTTGGGGGACGGGCGGGCCGGGCCGGGCCGGCCGGGCCGGAGATTTGGGGGCTCGGGCCGGGCCGGGCCGGCCAAACCCGGCCCGATTGCGACCTCTGATATGCACATGTTTTGTGCGACCCGAATCACAAAAACGTAAACATGCTTCCCCAAGGAAATTTTGCAAATTTTGGCTTTTTTGGACGATTTTTTCCTTTGACCTCAAGATCGGGCCGGGCCGGGCCGCGATTTTGGACTTTTAAATCGGGCCGGGCCGGGCCGGAGTTTTGGTCAGTCGGGCCGGGCTGGGCCGCGATCCTGATCTCTGATTCCTGCCCAATCCCTCCCTATCCCTAATCTCTGCCTAGATTTCTTTCTTTCTGCTCCTCAAAAGAAAGGGCCGAACGTTTCTTTTGCTGATTCGCTGATTGGTCAGCCAATCGAGCGGGAAGAAGGGGATTTTCAAAACCACTGCTTCTCCATCATCCCCCAACCAGGGTTGGGCAAAAAACGTTTTTTTTTCAAAAAATCGTTTTTTTTCAAGAAAACGTTTTTTTTAAAACGCCCAGATGACCAAAATATGCCCCAAAAAAATTGGAAAACGCTCATGTTGGGAAGAAAACGTGGTTAAATGAAGTCATTCTATGTGTTCTGAGGCAAAATAAACAGGTTTCAACCCTTTTCTAGCGAGTTGCTAAGATCCCATATCAGACCCGCATCGTGGGACCAACTTTGGCCGGGGTCATCACTGAAAGTCAAACTCCGTATATCGACGTATCTCGACAAAGTAAAAATTGGTCGAAAATTTTTTGAAAAAAATGGGACAAAAAATTGATTTTCCTTGATAATCAGGGTACTTTCCCTGAAACAATCAGGGAAAATCAAGGAAATTCAGGATTTAAAAAAAACGAAAAACGACCCAGGCGTTTTTTTTTTAAAAAAAACGTCGTTTTTTTTTAAGAAAAAACGCCGTCGTTTTTTTTGCCCAACCCTGCCCCCAACCCCCACCAAATAGAAGGGGGGCTCTATTAATTCACTGACCCGAATCTGAAAAATCGTTCCCAGAAATACCCCCAAAAACCCCCCAAAAAGGGGTTTGAAAGGATGTTTTTTTGCTTGTGATCGCATTTATTCGTGTCTATTCGGCAATAAGAGGCGTATTATGGGCTCTAATCTAAACGAACAACAAACGTATAGTCCGTCCACCAGCTCATGGCACTTTGTGTTGCTGCTGGCCGACTTGTTCCCTTCCTCCACGTTCTAATGAAAGAGAAATTGAGTTTCCGAAAAAAAATTATTTTTGCTCCTAAATTGTTGTCTTTATGAAATCGACATGTTTTATAGATTTTAATTTCATTAAATTATAAATTTTATAGAATTCAATCGTTTTCTCCACATTTTATTATTTTTTGTGTCTTTTTGCAAAATCGCCCACACTCAATTTCTCTTTCATTAGAACGTGGAGGAAGGGACCAAACCAGCCAGCAGCAACACAAAGTGCCATGAGCTGGTGGACGGACTATATGTACCTGTGCACCACTATGAAGCCTTAATACACTACTGTATAGGGGATGTTACTTAGGGGTGCTCTATTCCGGGGGGCTCTATTAATTCACTGGCCCGTTTTTGGGAGGCTGTATTACGGGGGGCTCTATTCCGGGGGGGCTGTATTTAGGTTTTTCCTGGGAAGGGGAACAAAAATTCCCGAGATATTTTCCAAGGTTGCGAGAGGATGTTGTCAAAACCTATGTAAATCGGCACTAAACAGTTCAAAATGAGCACTTTTTAATCTCCAACTGCATTTTTAGCCTGTTTCAGGCCATTTCCCGACGAAATTTTCGCCAAAATAGGCGTTTATACCGCTAAATCGCATGGACGTGAGCATCTGCTTCTCGGACGAAAACCAAGTCATGTTTAGTTTGTACGACAAAACCGAAGACTTCAACTTCAAAGTCGAGAAGTATAGTTTTGCTGACAGCAATATGCATCGTTCAGTTGGATATGGGGTGCTTACCGCCCAGGTGCGCAGGTCGTGCCGGGAAGACTCATTATAAATAAAACGGATTAACCGGATTAAACGGATTTTTGCGTGCTGGGGGAAGACTCATTATTTCTTTGAAAATAAAACGGATTAAACGGAATCCAGCTGGAACTTGGTCCTGTAACCAATGTTTGGGCTCAGGCTTGAGCTCAGGCTTAGGCTTAGGCTTACGCACACGTTTAGGCAATGTTGGCTTCAGTCTTGGCTCAGGCGTTATATTAGGGTCAGTCAAGCGTTTCAAACAGACATTTCTATTTACGACAAAACCAGAGATTTTGATTTCGAAGTAATCAAATATTCTGATCCGTTGAGTGCCGTGCATTCTAATGTTGTGTATAATACCTTCTATTCGCAGGCACTACGATTTTTGCGTGTTTGCACTAAATTCCACGATTTCAAACATAACATTAAATTAACTATCACCGCATTACGTCTTAAAAATGTCTGTGATAAGGACATATTAATGGTGCTTATTAAGCTGTTCGAACGCAATGCTATCCTGTTCACCAGATATGGGCTCTATGATCGAAAAGATTTTGCTCACTGCATTAGCTCTGATTTTTTATAGATGTCCTACAGTCTGTTGCTTTGAATTTCGGTTTATTATGTTTATTTCCCCCTGCTTTGGTCCCTCTCTTTGTCCCTGTTTTAGTTCATTTTTTGGAAATTTTTTAGACATCAATCCAGCCTGCCAGTAATATTCATCAACAATTAATTTCCTTTGAAATCGATAATGCCTGGACATGTTCGGCAACGCGGCAATAAACGAAGACGCGATGACGATGGTCACTCTGGTTCGTCTTCAGGATCTGGCTCGGATTCCGATACCGTGAGTTTTTTATTTTTCGTTTTTATTTCTGTTTTGGATCGCATTCTATGTTTTTTGCTCCGCCATTCACGTATTTACACATGTTATTTTATGTATTTTCCTGCTCTCATCGCGCTTGTTTTTATCTTCAGCCTCAGTTTTTGCCTTCGGTTTTTTAAATTTTACCTTTTTTTTGCCCCAGTTAGTTGCAGGTAGAACAGCAGGATGTACTGAAGACCCGCCTGGGTGTACTTTTTTAAGTACAGGCCTAACTGCTGTTCTAAATCGGTGCTTGTCTACATTCATGGCCGAAACAAGACAGCCATTTATCTAGCTATTATTAATTTCTTCTTTCGTTAATTCAATTTCTAATTTTCCTAGTCTAGAAAATGGTTGTAAAAGCCGATTCTCTAGGAACTCGTTTTTTTCTCTGCTTTTTATGGGGCTAGGTTGTTAATTTATTTAGTATTTTGCAAAAAAAGTTTTTATTTTTGCGCAATTTTTTAAATCTGCTCTTGCTCGCTTTTTTGCCTTCATTTATTTCTCTGTTTTTTCCTTTTCATTGCTGCCTTCATCAAGCTCTCACTTTTTATAGTGTCTTCTACTAATAGATAATATTAATCTGTCACAACTTTCCATTTTTATAATTAGGCTTAGGCTGAATACACGCCGGGCACATACAACATGCATAATGAGTCTTCCTGGGAAACGGCCCTGGGGGGAAAACTCATTACGGGGATTCCGTTTAATCCGTTTTATTTTCAAAGAAATAATGAGTCTTCCCGCCAGAGCCTCTGCAGGATAAACTGATTACAATAGTAATGAGTCTTCCATCAACCGCGCAGGTTTCACACACTTGTGAACACGAGACTTGAGTTTATTAAAGCCACTCGGACTCTAATTTCTCGTATGAAAGAGAAAGTTTTGAGAAGAAAGGCTGATTGCTTTGCTGTTCAGAATTTTCGAAAATAAACCTCAAATTCCAGAAAAATTTGGTTCGACAACAAAAGTACAATCGATTAAATTAATGCTCAATATTTTTAGCCGATTCAACGTCTTCAAATTCGCAGATCAATAAAGGGTAATAAATCAGAGGTGGGAATCGGGCCGGATTATGGGTGGGCACAATACAATACCCAATAGAATACCCAATAGCCAATACCAATACCACCCAATACCAATACCAATACCAGTGTTTGGTATTGGTATTGGGTCTAATTCTGGTATTGGGTATTGGTATTGAAGCAGGCCTGGTATTGGTATTGGGTAGGCCTGGGCACAATACCACTTTTGACACCCAATACCAATACCGGCCCTGTACCAATACCCAATACCCAATACCAATACCAAATTGGTGACCCAATACCAATACCCAATACCAATACCGGGTAAGACCCAATACCAATACCAATACCCAATACCAGATCAATACTACTGAAGTGCCTGGTATTGGGTTGGTATTGGTATTGAGTATTGGGTTGGTATTGGTATTGGGTATTGGTCTTAGTATTGGTTTGGTATTGGGTTTTTGGCCTGGTATTGGGTTGGTATTGGGTTTGGTATTGGTTTGATATTGGGTTTTGAGTCAGGTATTGGGTTTGGTATTGTGGTTTGGTATTGGGTTTTTCTGGATTAGTATTGGATATTGGTTTTGACCCAATACCTGGGCAAACCCAATACCAATACCAGGCAATACCCAATACCAATACCAGGCCAGCTTCAATACCAATACCCAATACCCAATACCAGAATCAGACCCAATACCAATACCAAACACTGGTATTGGTATTGGTATTGGGGGCGCTCGTTTAGAACATTCTGCCCTAGCATTTTTTCCAAAATTTTACGGCAGAATATTCTACATTCTGCCGTAACTAGTATAGAATGTTCTGCCGACAATAATGTATGTTTATACACGTGATGGCCCCTTAGGTTGGGTGACAGTTCGATGCATTCGCACAAACCTGATTTTTTCGCTGGCATACTATTCTAAACTAGATCACAAGTTACGTTTAGAATATTCTGCCATCGGCATACTATTCTAAACTGGGACATAGGTTACGTTTAGAACATTCTGCCGAACCTCTTGACACGTTTAGAATATTCTGCCGTCGGCATACTGTTCTAAACTAGATTAAAACCTACATTTAGAATGTTCTGCCGAAACATATGATACGTTTAGATGGTTCTGCCGAAAATATGAACCCTTCACGACCCCAGAAATGACCAATGACCACATCTCTTCCTGGCTGGTGCCTAAGCCTAAGCCTAAACGCAAAGGAAGTCAGAGCCAAACACTTGATCGCTTCCCTTTCCGTTGCGTTTACCGTAAAAACATAAATAGAAGGGGGGCTCTATTAACTCACTGACCCCATTTTGGGGGGGCTCTATTCTGGAGGCCTCTATTAATTGTAGATGTAGAGATGTGGATTGTCGTTTCTGGAGCCGTGAATGGTGCATAATTTCGGCAGAATGATCTAAACGTACAATATGTTTCGGCAGAACATTCTAAATGTAAGTTTAATCTAGTTTAGAACAGCATGCCGACGGCAGAATGTTCTAAACGAATCAACGATTCGGCAGAATGTTCTAAACGTTAGCTATGCCCTAGTTTAGAATAGTCTGCCGAGGGCAGAATATTCTAAATGTATGATAAAGCGGAGTTTTGTGTATTGAAGTGTCACAGAACCAAGCCCTCTGTATTACTATATGGACAAATTTTATTTTTATTTTTTCGGCAGAATATTCTATACTAGTTACGGCAGAATATTTTACGGCAGAATATAGAATATTCTGCCGTAAAATTTTGGAAAAAATGCCACGGTAGAATATTCTAAACGATTGGTATTGGGTATTGTGCCCACCCATAGTATTGGGTATTGGTATTGGGTTTGCCCAGGTATTGGGTCAAAACCAATACCCAATACTAACCCAGAAAAACCCAATACCAAACCAATACCAAACCCAATACCTGACTCAAAACCCAATACCAAACCAATACCAAACCCAATACCAACCCAATACCAGACCGAAAACCCAACACCAAACCAATGCTAAGACCAATACCCAATACCAATACCAACCCAATACCCAATACTCAATACCAATACCAACCCAATACCAAACCCAATACCAGGCACTTCAGTAGTATTGATCTGGTATTGGGTATTGGTATTGGTATTGGGTCTCGCCCGGTATTGGTATTGGGTATTGGTATTGGGTCCCCAATTCGGTATTGGTATTGGGTATTGGTACAGGGCCGGTATTGGTATTGGGTATTTGGTATTGGGTGTCAAAAGTGGTATTGTGCCCAGGCCTAGGCCGGATTACCTCGGCCCGGCCCGGCCCGACGAGGTCCGGGGGTCGGCCCGGCCCGGCCCGACAGTTCGGGCCGGGAAGTCCGGCCCGGCCCGGCCCGATTTTTTCGGCCCGACTTTTTCTGATGATCTTTTGAAGCAGTGTAGTTCCTGGGGGCAGTGTAGTTCCTGGTCCGGCGCGGCGGTTAGTGTACCTACCCCTTTTTTCCGTGCGGCGGTTAGTGTACCTCCCTGGGGGGGAAGGGGGGGGGAAGACCCAAATTCAGGAAAAAGTCACTTTTTGAGGTAGAAAATTTGACCGATTTTTTGCCCTTTTTGAAAAAAATTCTCCATAAAAAGGGTATTTTGGCGACTTTTGACAACATTGACCTAAAAATCACCCATTTTAGGGCTAAAAATGCCCATTTTAGGCCTAAAATTGCCTATTTTGGGCAAAAATTGAGGCGGTTAGTGTACCTGGCGCGGCGGTTAGTGTACTAGTGTACCTTGGTCGCGGCGGTTAGTGTACCTTAGGGGGGGGACCCCCCCCCTCCCCCCCAGGAACTACACTGCCTGGGGGGAGGGGGGTCCCCCCCCTCGGGTACGTCTGTTCCCCCTCCATGGTACGCCTGCCCCACTGTTCCCCCTCCGGGTACGTCTGCTCCCCCAATTTTTTCCTAAAATTGGCAAATTTAGGCCTAAAATAGGCATTTTTAGGCCAAAAATAGGTAAACTTTAGGTGAAACCTCCAAAAAAACGCCAAAATACCCTTTTTATAGGGGATTTTTCGCAAAAGAAGGCAAAAATAGTCCAATTTTTCGACCTCAAAAAATGACTTTTTTGTACGTGTACGTCTGCTCCCCCAATTTTTACCTAAAATAGGCAAATTTTGGCCTAAAATAGGCATTTTTAGGCATAAAATGAGTGGTTTTTAGGTCAATGTCGTCAAAAATCGCCAAAATACCCTTTTTATTGAGATTTTTTCCTAAAAGGGGCAAAAATAAGCCAAATTTTCGACCTCAAAAAATGACTTTTCTCCAAATTTGGGTCCTCCCCCCTTCTTCCGGGTCCCTCCCCCCTTCCCCCCCAGGTGGGTACGTCCTGTTCCCCCTCCGAAAAAAAGGGGGTACCGCCTGTTCCCCCTCCGGACCAGGAACTACACTGTTTTGAAGCAATTTTTTGGTGCAAAAATTACTGTTTTTTGGTTTAGAAATACCTGATAATCATGGAAGTCGGTACTAATTTGCAGAATCGCGAGAAATTTTGGCAAATTTAGCCTAAAAAATCACGATTTTTTCTTGAAATTGGATGATGTCGGGCCTTTTCGGGCCGGCCACCCCGGCCCGGCCCGACATTCCGAAAAGTCGGCCCGGCCCGGCCCGGCCCGACCGTTCGGGCCGGACACCTCGGCCCGAACGTCGGGCCGGGCCGGCCCGATTCCCACCTCTGTAATAAATCTGATGACCATTAAAGTCATTAGGTTTCATCACTGGATGAGGGCCGGCCGCCGGCCTAGTGACTGCAACCGTAATTGCACGCCTGATTTCAGGCCCGAAACGTGCAATACATAAGTGTCAGTGTCCTGAGTAAAAAATCCATTTTATTTTTACTGCATGTCCCAGCAAAATTAGCCGAAAAAGAACGCGCCAAAAAACACCGTCCAAAATCAACGAGGAAAAAACACGACGTCTTCAAACACAACTGGTACTAAAAGAAGCGCGACGAACGAAGCCCACAATCAGCATGTTGGGATCAGTTCCCTTGATTCATTTGGACCTCCATGGCCCATGGGTATCCTTAAGTACTGGAAACATATTTGGAAAAAAACGGTTATTTTTTCCGGGAAAAAACGGTTTTTTTTCCAAAAATATATTTTGCGGAAAAATACGCAAGTATACACTAACCTATACTTGCGTATTTTTCCGCAAAATATATTTTTGAAAAAAAACCGTTTTTTTCGGAAAAAAACCGTTTTTTCCAAATATTTTTCCAGTACTTAAGGATACCCATGGTCCAAAAACGCCTATTTTGGAGAAAATTTCGTCGGGAAATGGCCTGAAACAGGCTAAAAATGCACTTGGAGATTAAAAAGTGCTCATTTTGAACTGTTTTGTATCGATTTACATTGGTTTTGCATCATCATCCTCTCGCAACCTTGGAAAATATCTCGGAAATTTTTGGAAAAAAACCGTTTTTTTCCAAAAGTTGCCACTTGGAAAAATTTCCGGAAAAATAAAAACGTATTTTTCCGGGCCTCGGAAAAAAACGGTTTTTTTCGGTTTTTTTTCGAAAAAAAAAACGGTTTTTTTCCGGCCCGCAAGTATACACTAACCGCCTCAATTTATCCCTAAAATGGGCATTTTCAGGCCTAAAATGGGCATTTTTAGGCCTAAAATGGGTGATTTTCAGGTCAATGATGTCAAAAGTCGCCAAAATACCCTTTTTATGGAGATTTTTTGGCACTCCTGGAGTATAGCGGACCCAATAGAAAAATGCCTGGAAACGCTTGGAAAACCCACCCAGGGGTTTTCGATGGGGCTGAAAACGAATATGACATCGTCTCCAACCCAATCCAACTCTTTCATATCTACTCTTCCCCTCCGACCCAATCCAACTCTTTCAGGTACGTCCCTTTCAAAATCCTTCAGTACATGGCTTCGTTTTGGTGGCCCTGATGAGGGCCGTTGGGTTAGGGTAAGTGGACCGAGGTCCAAAGGGGTGCCGTTAGGCGCTTATGGTGTGGCGTACCACTGACTCAGATGCAACAGCAGATTGTCGAACGCCGCATTCGACGACAGGCGGCCGTTGCCATCGCGTGCGAACAGTTCGCGCCACTGGTATTCGTCGAGGTGGCTCTCCAACGTGGTGCCCTGGACGCCTTGCATGTACTTCAGCTTGCGTTTGGCGTGCATCCACGTGCATACTTTGCTCTTTGGACTTTGCACACTTACTTACTTACTTTGCATACTTGCTCATACTTTGGCGCCGAATCCACTTTCCCACGCGGATTAGCCAGCTCATACTTTTTGGCGCCAAAAAGTTTTCTCACTTTTCCGGTTTTTTCAGTTGGGTTGGGTTGGAGACGATGTCATATTCGTTTTCAGCACCATCGAAAACCCCTGGGTGGGTTTTCCAAGCGTTTTCCAGGCATTTTTCTATTGGGTCCGCTATACTCCAGGAGTGCCGATTTTTTTCCAAAAAGGGGCAAAAATCGGTCAAATTTTCTACCTCACAAATTGACTTTTCCTGAATAGGGTCTTCCCCCCAGGGAGGTACACTAACCGCCGCACGGAAAAAAGGGGTAGGTACACTAACCGCCGCGCCGGACCAGGAACACAACACACTGTCTTAATTTGATCTGAGAAACAAGTTTTTGACTCAGAATTGACCGCTCCAAGTCCAAACTAAAAAATTGCAAATAAGATTAAACCCAGTGCCAAACAGGGTTTATTTTTTCAAAATGGGCTAGTAGCAAGAAGCTAATAAAATCAAAAATTTAGTAGCTTTTTTGCCGCTGAAAAGCCAATTTACTAGCTGTTTTGGCCAACATACAAAATTTAGTAGCTTTTAGGCTACTAAATTTGAAAATTTACTAGCTTTTCAAAAAATTTAGTAGCTAAAAAGCTACTAAATTTGGTTAAAAAAATCCATGGTGCCAAATCCTGACACAAAACAGCGGTTTTTGATGAAAAACCACAATTTTTCTTAATTTTGGGTAACCCCGGCCCGACCATGAAAAACCTGCGGGCCGGGCCGGCCCCATTGACGCCTCTGCCTGAAATAGTAGCCTAAAGCTTAAATATGGGACTATGCTTGAGCACAGACAAAACGGGTGAATATTCTTATAATTAGTCAATCTTTGTGACGGTGGACGATCGGTGAGTCTTCCGGAGGTCATCGTTTGCACTAGGCCTAGGATCAATACCGCGTTTGATAGACACCGAGACACCCAAATACCAATACCCAATACCAATTGGGTGGGATCGAAAACCCCGAAAAAACCCCGAAAAATAAAAACCCCGAAAATAAAACCCCGAAAACGGGGTTCGGGGTTTTCCGTTTCGGGTTTTTTTTTCGGGGTTTTCGACGGCCACCTACCAATTTTGTAGCCTACCAAACCAGATGGTAGGTTGCGATTTTTGACTCAAAACGGTGTAAAATCGGTATTTTCACTCCAAATAGGCGAAAAATCGCGCGTTTTAGAGAACATTTGCGAGCCCAGGCTTACTCAGGAAGGCTCAACTGTTTTTGTTGATTTTTTATGTCATTCAATTTTAGTGACATCGTCCTGCAATCGACTTGCAAATTGCAAGGGCCACTGTATCGACATCAGCCAAAACAAAAAGCCGCGATGATTTCGCTTGTGCAATGCCTGAGCGCTCACGAAGATCGAGCGTGGTGTGTCGCGTGGGACAACAGAGGCGAGAAGCTCGTGTCTTGCAGCGCTGACAAAACAGTGCACGTTTACTCCGTGAAATCGAAGGAAACTAATAGCGAAGGTTTAATTTTTCTTCTTTCGTTTCATTTGGTATTTATTGTTCTTCGATACTATCCTGTTATAGTACAATAGTATGCGAGAGTGTGGCAGTAGTCACATCACGTAACCTTAGTGATACTGGCGTAAAGTAACGTTATTTATTTTTCGTTGAACAAAAAACCTTTTCTTGCAAAACACCCGTTTTTTTCAAATACTTTTCCAGCGCAAAAGGCGCGTTCAAAAAAGTGTGTTGGCACAACACACATATGAGTGCATGAACCAAAGTTGGGTTTCATAGAAAATTTTGCTCCGAACGTCCGACCAAAACTAAGTGTTCTGGCACAACACAAATATGAGTGCATGAAACAAAAGTAGGGTTTCATAAAAATTTTGCTCGGAACATCCGACCGAAATTTGATCCGAACCAAAACAAAGCACAGGCCTTGTGTTACAGTTACATCTTTTGCGAACAGTAAAGTAAAAACCGATAGAAAACCACCTTGAAATAAAATGGAAAAGTATTCGAGCCTCGGAAAAAACCGTTTTTTTGTTTTTTTCGTGATTGAAAACTGTTTTTTCGTCCGCCAGTATCACCTTACCGAAGTCCAGTCAAAAGCAATACTATTTATTTCAGATTTTACCCTGGAAATCACGTCTGACGATGTGATCAGCCATGGTCACACACGCACAATTCGGTGCGTCGCATTCTCGCCGTGCAACAATTACATGGTGACGACCAGCTTCGATTCAACCGCTATTGTCTGGCACTTTGTTGAGTGAGTTTTTTTGTTTTGGTTGACGTCTGTCAAAAAAGGGCAAAGGTAGGCGTTTTTTCGACTTTATTTCAACAAAAATCGCGCGCTCTGCCTCCAGATCGTCCCATAATGAACACTCTAATGGTACGCTCGGCAAAACTTTTGTAATAAAACCCTACTTTTTATCAATTTGGCCAAATTGTGTGCTAAAACGCTGTTTTTATCTTTTTGAGTGACAAAAATCCTGTCTCTCACGTCTCTGGCCCCAACCGCGCATCGTAATTATCCAGCTCGCACACGTGGGCCTGTTTTAGCCTTTGTTTAGTCATTTTTGGAATGACCAAACCCGTACTATTTTTGAAGAAATGGGTTACCAGCAATGGTGTAGCAGGGGGGGTGGGGTGGGGGGTCCCCCCTAGGTACAGTAGGTAGGTAGGTTGAAGCAGTGTTGGAGGTGGGGGGTTGGGGGGGGGGTAGCCCCCCAGTACAGTAGGTATCCCCCCTCGCCTGGTACAGTAGGTATCCCCCCCGATGTTTGGCATGGTACAGTAGATAGATATAGGGGGGCAAGAGTGCCAATATTGACAACTCAATACGCGTGACTTCGAATTGATGGATCGAGTATTGCGCTTTGCCCACTGAAAAGAGTTGACGATTGAACTGAATGAAAAGAGAAGGGATGGAAGTTTTGGATACTGCGGTTTGCTCTGTTAGTAACTCACTTAGTAAGGTATGGTACAGTAGGTATCCCCCCGATTTTCACCCCGGTACAGTAGGTATCCCCCCCCCCCGATTTTGCCCCAAAAGTGCAAATTTTTGACCAAAATGGCCATAACTAGCGTAAAATCAGTGGTTTTTACCTCAAATTACCCAAAATTCGCGCGCTACGCGCGCAAATACTACGTTTTCACACGATTCCACACATAATAAACACATTAAAAATTTTCACCCCAAAGCCTAACCCCCCCCCCAACCCCCAAAGGTACATAACCCCCCAGGCCATCGGCTCTTGTACAGTAGGTATCCCCCTCTCCGAGCGCGGTACAGTAGGTATCCCCCCCTCCAGAGTACCTCCAACACTGGGTTGAAGCTCCATCCTGGTACAGTAGACAGGTCGCCGCCCGGCGGCTGGTACACTAAGTTACAATTTTTGGCTCAAAATGGGATAAAATCGGTATTTTTCACTCCAAATAGGCGAAAAATCGCGCGCTACGCGCGAAATTAGCGTTTTAGAGTACATTTTCATCAAAATTTCGACCTAAAAAACTTTCTTCCCCCCCCCTAGCTCGGCCGGTACAGTAGGTTGCCGTATACTTGCGGGCCGAAAAAAACCGTTTTTTTTCGAAAAAAACCGAAAAAAACCGTTTTTTTCCGAGGCCCGGAAAAATACGTTTTTATTTTTCCCGAAATTTTTCCAAGTGGCAACTTTTGGGAAAAAACGGTTTTTTTCCAAAAGTTTCCGAGATATTTTCGAAGGTTGCGAGAGGATGTTGTCAAAACCAATGTAAATCGGTACGAAACAGTTCAAAATGAACACTTTTTAATCTCAAGGCACATTTTTAGCCTGTTGCAGGCCATTTCCCGACGAAATTTTCTCCAAAATAGGTGTTTTTGGACCATGGGTATCCTTAAGTACTGGAAAAATATTTGGAAAAAAACGTTTTTTTCCTAAAAAAACCGTTTTTTTCCAAAAATATATTTTGCGGAAATTTACGCAAGTATAGGTTGCCGCCCCACATTTTTGGTGGTACAGTAGGTTGCCGCCCCGCCTGGGTAGCTACACCACTGGTTACCAGGCCACTCGAATTTCAGTTTGAAACCCATTACCGGCGGAGAGTAAAACAAATCCCCCCGTGCAGATCTAAATTCTGATGATGTTTCAATTTTAGCGACGAATGGGAAATTCACACAACACTTGAGGGACATGAAAACGAAGTTAAATGCGCCGCGTGGTCACCAAGCGGACAATTTCTGGCCACATGTAGTCGTGATAAATCTGTTTGGGTTTGGGAAGGTGCGTTGTATTGAAGAAACCAGCGTTTTTTCAGTAGCTTATCAAAAAATACTCAGATTTATTCTGCGTTTGCAGTGGACGAAGATGAAGATCTCCAATGCTGTTCGATTTTGCAAGCGCATTCGCAGGATGTCAAATGTGTCGCATTCCATCCGCAAGTTGATGTGAGTCAATTGAATCTTTGCACAAACCGGACTGTTGGCTTATTTTGTTGCGTGCACATCAACTCAGTAATACATAATCGAAGAAGGTTAAGTGCAAGACGCATAATTACAAGACCGGGAGAGGACATGAAAATAGATACGAAACGGTGTGAAAGTTACGAGAGTGAAAAATAAATACAAAACCAAGACAGGAAATAGTGAGATGGTGGGCGAAATCACGGACAGACAGAGACAGGCACAGACAACACGTAGTCCGGTTGAAAAAGTAAGGTGTTTGGATTATAAAATACATGCACATGATGACATAAAAGTAGGGTTACACCAACGATTTCGATCTAGACATTAATCCGAAATTGACCCGAACCGAAAAACTCATTGGTTTTACATTACAATTTTGGGAAAATAAAAATAAAAGACCGATAAAAACGCCATTGGAAAAAGTATTCAGGCCTCGGAAAATTTCGGTTTTTTTCTGGAAAAGAACGTTTTTTTTCGTCCACTTGTGTAAGCATGAGTATTTGAATGACCTTTTTGGTTGCAGATGTTCGTGTCGTGCTCCTACGATGACTCAATCAATTTCCATCGCTACGACCTCGATGACTGGATCGTCACCCAAACGATCGATTCCGCCCACGAGTCGACGGTGTGGTCGGCCGTGTTTGATACATCTGGCTCCTTGCTCGCTACTGGTGCACATGATGGAAGTGTCAAAGTATGGGAGGGGGGCTGGAAGGATGAGTTGGGTCACATTGTTATGTCATTTTCTTGCTGCTCAATTTCATGTCTACGTGCAGGCAGCAATTTTAATGAAAGCCATTTGATCTTGGCCTTTTTATGGTAGTTTCAGTGGGCCAGAAAGTTGGCACTTCCAAATGCTTGAATCTTGACCTTTGATTGTCCAGTATAGTACTTTGTAATTGCAGATCTGGCGAAATGAGGCTACGGCAAATGCGATTCTTGAAAATAAGGACAAATGGAGGATATTATGTCAACTGGGGGAGCACGATGAACCTGTGTATAGTCTCGATTGGTGTGTTTGCGACGTTTGTAAATTTGACCAGAAGTAGGCAAGACACGTTTTTTTCAATTTTTCCTTTCTGTTTGTCAGGTGCCGAAACACCAAATGTCTAGCGACGTCGTGCCGTGACGGTTCAATACGAGTGTTCCGTCCGAGCGTCAGTTTGCAGAACTATATCGACGCTGCCAGGTTGCTCGTTGATGTTTCATGAAATTTATAGAACAAAAGACCGCATTTATTTTTTCTCACTTTTTTTGTTGAAACTCATAAATTACAGTTCGGACCAATCCGATGTACCAACGCCGAACTCCAACGAGCTGGTGTTGTCTGCGAGCATGGATCTCATAGAAACCGTTCAAAACGCACACGATGGCTGTGAAATCAATGCAGTTAGGTGGAATCCAAGATTGGCAGGGGTGCTGGCCTCGGCAGGAGACGATAATTGTGTAAAAGTATGGAGAATGAAAAACTGGCAATAGTAATCTACAGATAATCTTTGTTAATTAGTGGTATTTATTGTTCATCTTATCTCGCCTTCATCGAACGTCACCTCGCATATCTTGCGAAATTTCACTTTTTTTATTTTCAATACTTTTTTGTCGAAAAAAACGCGGTGTGAAATTTCTTTCAATCCGATGTACAATAACTTTCATAGTCCTTTATTAAAGCTCAACTGCTTTTCCTTTTGCAGCTCAGATAACGGGTGCTTTGTAGCTGACGGCTCGAATTTTTGCAGTGTAGCGACAGAGATAGAGCTGAAAATTTGTTGTATTTTGGGCAGATTGTTGATAAATTTGAATCAATTCCCGCGATATATCTGATTCTAACAGATTATATAGAATAAAAAACCGATTGTCATACTCACTTTTGTTGTGGAAACAGCGCACAACTGAACGGGATGGAAAATAGCAGTCTAAAATATGGAATTATTCGTGAACCACACGAACCTTCGTAACTATCTTTGTCAACCAATAGAATAGAAACTAACGCCGCTGCCGTCATCACGACTTGTGATCCTATCAAAATGCTGTTGCGATATTTCGGGTTGAAATGTATTTGTTCAAGTTTCGCAACTATTGGCGGTGGGAGGCCTGTAAATTCGGGTTCACATTCAAACGTTTGCACACTTGTACACTTGAAAGGTTGGGTGTAACGTCCTGGTCACGTACACATGCAGGGCACATTGAGTGCAAGTCGGCTCAACCAGACCAGCACCAAAGCTTTGACTGTCGCGAGCTGAAAGTGGTATATCTCTCAAGGTCAAGATCCCGCAGATATGGGCCTTTGCATTTGATGGGCCTGGGAGCACTTTCTATTTGATACAAATTGTAAGTTCTTACAAAAAAAACGCTACAATTTGTACCCAGGTACAAAAGTCACTTCACGCAGTTACAATTGTGAGTGATACAATTGTAAGAAGTTACAATTGTAACTGGGTACAATTGTATCCAGCTACAAAAGAAAATTTTGTAACTCGCATTGTAAGAAAGAGAAAAATTGTAGCTAGGTGCACACCGGTGGGACCGTCCTAACTCGACACAATTTGATTGTTTATCCATTATTTGACCCGGTCCCGATTTTTTAAATAATGTTTATCATCTCTAGAAGTAATTTATTGGAAACTAATTTCATCAAACATGCGTTTTCCATGGTTGCCTAAGCGAAAGAAAATCGTGCCATCGAAACATTTTCAGCTCTATTGTATCCAGCTACAAAAAATTGTGACTGGATACAAAATTATTGTGGAAAGTGGATTTACAATTGCTTGTAACTTTTGGCTACAATTTGTAAGTTTTTATTGTATGAAATAGAAAGTGCTCCCTGGCCTGATGATGATTTGGTGCACCGAAGGTTTGTGAATGCATACTGGAGCGGCCAAATCTCAAATTCGTATGAACAACAACGTTAACCAACCCTAGATTGTCCAACAATATTGTCGTCACTGTCTCGGAGGGTTATCCCTTCAAGGATTTCGCTGAAAATTGTAGTCCTGAAGTTTACATTATCCAAAAATTTGTATATCCGTCCAACTTTTGTCGCATCAAGGGAGTGTTGACAGCATTTGCAGCCATAACGGCCATAAACGGCACGAAACGTTGCACAGTCGGTGAAGCACGCTGATAAGAAATCTTCAGTAGGTCACGGTCACTTGTCCCAAAAGTATGTAGTTGCAACCTTTTCAAAATATCTCTTTAAGCTCATGGCAGTCAGCATGGCAACAGTGGTCGACGATGCGTAGGCAGTGAAGATCTGTCTGCAACATTTCATCAAATCGTAATTTTTGCAGGCGTACGTTTGTCAGTAAAAATGGGAAATCGCACTTATTCGACAACTCTGAGTTCGCATTTCGGTTTGTGAAATTCAGACAGGCCGCGTAGGACTGATTCAGCCATTGCATGAACAACGTACCTGGCACAGATCTGAGAGAGCAGAATGCAGCAATCATTCCTTGGAATTTGTTCAAGTTTGTGTGTGGGACTATTATTTTGTTGAGGTTACTCACTTGTACAGCACTAACATGCCACCGACCAGTACCACACCAGCATAGGGGCCGAAAGCCATTCTACCGAAGATGTTCTGAATAGAAACATGAGAGGCACAAGTTAACGGATCCATCCAGAGCAGTGCATCTGTATCTGGAACACATCAACACTGATGAGCGTAGAGGGCGCCAACTTGTACTTGTCCCGTGTCTGGATGCACAGCTGCATGATATAGAGTGTTGGCTCGACGTAAATCATCCACCGATCTGTTTGTTGGCAGGCCACCAGTGCTACTGAAACTGGTTCCCAGAAATGTTCAAAGGCTAATAATGTTTCAATCGGTGAAAGTCTTCAAGACCAACCGATAGCTTTCCAGCAGCCTCTTAGCTTCGATAACGTCTCCTTTCGGCACAAACACCGTTCGTGGGTCAGTAGCGCGCACAAAATGCTGCCATCGCCCCCAAAATGTGCTCTGGTCATAAATCGGCTTAAAAATGTCTCTGGGTATAACTGAATTGGGCCACTCCTGGTTTAGTGAAGCTGCACTTTTCATTTTGACATACAAATACTGTTTACAAATAAGACAGCAATGGAATCAAAAGTTAGGGCAACCACAGCACTCAACGTGCTTTCTGTGGTGTGAAAAAGCTGTTGTTGTTTCTGATAAGGCTTTTTTTGATGATATTGCAGTTCTTGTTGTGTGTGGCAAAGCAAACATCGGTAGTAACTATGTCTTAACTATCCGAGTTCGATCTCATCAATTCCAGTTGAATGTGTGCTGCAGAGAGTTCAGTGTTCATTGTTCCATTTGTCCTAACCTGGGCCTGAGATTGGGGCTGATGACCAGTGGTTCATGACCAGGTAGACCCAATGACATTCTCATGTGAAACATCAACTGCAGTTGCTGAATTTCAAGTACAATGTGACTCAAGAAACTGAGAATTGTTTTGCCTGATGTTTCACGGTGCAGCTCTGCATATTTTTGGCAATGAAATCTGGCAATGCTGAATTCCGCAACGCAGCAGTTTGCCTTGTTACACCGCCCCAGCTAACTGAAACCCCTCATTTTCCCTCAACGCACTCAGTGTCAAAGTTGAAAGCCGAGTTTCATGAGCGAAAACTGACTCATGCCGTGTGCGTTATGTTACCTCAACGAAATATGTTGCGCAAACACAACACACTATTATTTGGATATTTTTCATAGAAGACACGTTTTTCCGCGTTGCAGCTTCCCAATGTGCCGTCTGTGTAAACACAGAACAAAATACACAATGCCTCTGCGTGTACTGCTCTCGGAAACCAAAAATATTTTTTTGAAAAAGTGCTTCACATGCTCTTGCGTGTTTTTATAACAACGTCAGTTTAAAAAAAACAAATTTTGCTTGAGAAAAATGGTGGTTGGTAAAATAACTCGGTAGGTTACTGGGTGCGCAACATAATTATCTGATTTTATGCAAATCTTTTACTGTTATCAAGACACGCTTTCCTGAGAAAGATACCTCGGCAGCATACCATGCTGTTGACAGCCATCGGTTATTTTTATATTTTTTATCGTCCACTACTGAAGCAGCTGATCATTTTGGTTCTTGTCGAGTCGCAGAAAAAGCTTCCCACAGCATATTGTGCAACAGCTTCTTGAATAGGGCCACCTAGGTACAATACTGAAACTTTGGGGTGACTGTTTGCTGTGCAACCTGCAACGTGTTATCTCAGCAACCAACCCAAACGTCAGCCGATATCATACCAACAGTTGCATCTATGCACACAGATAGCATCTGACACTCCTTTCCTTGAAGGCATACAGCCCGGGACGAAGCTGGGTGCAAAGTTTGTGCAAACACTGCGGGCACGTATACAACAGCCCTGCTTTCAAACCCATCATCTCTACCTATAGCTGGTTTCAAACCCAGAGCTTTGTTGACATTTTGTTTGAAACACCGGGCTGCAAGACCTAATTTCTGCTGGGTCTGGGCCTTTGGCTGCAGGTTTATGACTGAGTCAGCGTTTCAATATTTCTTCAGGGTCACTAAATTTAACGTCAATAAACGTTAGTTTTTCCATCGTCCGCCAGCCATGTCCACGCATCACATTCGTTTCCACTATTTCCCCGTCCGAGCACGAGGCGAACATCTGCGATACATCCTGCACCAATCGGGTAAATTTGTAACCAAACTGCTGGACGTTCCTGACTTATCACATATATTCCGGACGTAACGATTACGATTTCCAATAAACTTTGTTACGGTGGTCTTGTAAAATAAGGGCCAATGGTACTGTCGTCAACCAACTCTGGTCGTCAGAGAAGCAGCCCTAAAATGAGTGCGAGAAATTATGCATTGTAGTTGACGACATGAGTTGACGATTTGAGTTGACGACAGTACTATAAGCCAGAATAAGCCATTGGGGTTTGCAGGCCGTCCATTCGAAGAGGAGGTCATGAACCCACAGACGTGGCCCGAGTTCAAGCCCAGTAAGCTCCATTTTTTTTTATTTTAGGTTATTTATACTGATCATGATAAAGTTTTCACAATCGAAGATTATTCTGTGGCCAGAAACCCCATTCGGTGCGCTGCCAATGGTGACGGTCGATGGAAAGACCCAGATCTCACAGTCGCTCGTTGTTGGACAATTCTTGGCTGCTGAACTCGGTCCGTTTTGTCTTGTGTTTGTGGTCGAAAACGAAAATTTTGTCCTTCAGATTGTCACTCATTTTGTCAGGTCTTGCCGGTCGCAACCACCTCGAGGCTTCGCGTGTGTTCATGCTGGCGCACGGCGTGTCTGACTGCCACGAGGTATCATCCAATTATCGACAATTCACCTTCGCAATCAACTTTTGACGATCTTTTAGCAAGGTTGCCCAATTTCAGGCAATGATCAGCAAACAGCTGAACCAGCTGCTCGTTCCCTTCTTCAACAAGATGGACTGGAATGCAGCAGTAAGTTTCAAAGTTTTATTTTTTGTTCAAATATGCAACCACAGTATACACCCATTGCTTTTCAGACCGAGTTGTGGCAGAAAGACCTCAAGCCAAACACATGGGCGCCCTTCTGCGAGCGATACACCAAGTTCCTGCAGGAAAATGGAGGAACATGGCTAGTTGCATGCACTAATTATGTTGTTGAATCATTGTCTTGATTGTAAACATTGGTAAAAATACATCTTGAATTCGTGATGATTATGCTTTAAATGATGCATCATTATGTGTGATGTTTCAGGCTTGTTGGTGACCGAGTGTCCTGGGCCGATCTGTTCCTTGCTGAACTGGGTGACCGAATCATGAAGGTGGTCGACCCCAACTGCCTTGACCCGTACCCATTGTTGAAGGAACACTGCAAACGTGTGCATGAGGTCATTTTATTGTGTTTTTCAAAAGAAATGCTTTTATCTGGTGTTTCTGAGGGTGTACTTGCTCAGGGTCCAACTTGCACATTTGCAGCTGCCAAACATCAAGAAATACGTGTCCCAACGCAAACCGTTCTTCGACAAAGATTGGTAACAGTTCTGCGACGAACGTCGACGTTATAAATTATTGATTGCAAAACAAACGTTTGCGATCATGTAGTTTGTAATTAGCTTCACTGACTAGTCTCTTGATATTTTGTTTAGTGATAATCTTAATATTTCGCTGTGAAAACCCTGAAAACTACTACGCGCCGCTTGACCAAACTGCATTTCACTACGATTCATATGTCCAATTCAACGTTTTGTGGTGTTGTCTGTCAGTCTAAAAATAAAATCAAAGAACAATTAAATGTCGGTCCCTTTGCAATGATCCACTTATCCTTTTTTCTAAGCCTGAAACTCTCGACAGTCGAAACGTAAAGCTGCAGGAAAAAGTTATGACAATGCAAGCTTTTCTTAGACTGACAAATGACGAAATATTGTGTCGTAAAAATTCTGTGTTACAATAATAAGTAAAACCGGTTTTGATCTTTAACTAACAATGTTTTTTGCTTGTTACACAAGCATAGGGTGTTAGGTTATTTGGTGGTATTGCAGGCCCTGAATGACCCACGATTTTCCATGTGAGCCCCCGGAATAGGGCTCCGGGGCTCTATTTGGAGCCAAAGGTTTTCCAAAGTGAGCCAAAAAGAAAAGGAGGGCATAAACAAATCACTTTCGTACGTTTTTCAACAGAAGCTTTCTAAGATAACACGTTCTTTAAAAACGTAATAACGTCCAGCAAGTGTCAGAAACCGACCCACTAAACTTTTCCGAACAGAGCCCGGGGGGCGCTCTTGGTAAAATGTTTGGAAAAAAGCTTATAGAGCACAAGGAGCTTTATGTAAAACTGCGGTAACACTCAAAAGCACACGAAACAGGAATCTGAACCTTTTGGCGTAGGGTGTTGTGCAAACACAGAGACACGCTCAGTATAGGTACACAGACATTATCACCATCATTGTGGCAAAAAAAATACACCGTTTTCTCTCCCACAGCCAGGCTGTTGTTGTGACAGTTTGCTTTTGATTTCACAAACGGCAAAGAAACATTGTGTGTCGGATCCCATTTGGCACCTTTCAGCCGATTAGCAAACAAATCGAATTCCTAACATGCCCCACACTTACAAATTGACGTATTTCCTAGCTCGTGGCCGTGCCGAACATCTGCGGTACATTCTGCATCAGGGAGGTCAGGGCGTGTAATATTATTGGTTTATATAATATTGGCTTGACAAAAAATGTTTCATTTAGGTCAGGCATTCGAAGATGAACGAATTCACCCGAAGGATTGGCCAGCACGGAAAGCAAGTGAGTGCACTGTTTTCTAAAAGTAAAGGAGAGTATTGATGTCTAATCTGTGTCACCTCACATCGTATTCATCTGCAGGCACGCCCATGGGCTTCCTGCCTGTTCTACAGATTGATGACAAAACCGAAATCACCCAGCACTTGGTGATCGGCCAATTCCTGGCTGCCGAATTGGGTACGCGATCTCTGCCCGATTTTCATTTGTGCCCGCTGAATCGATGCTTCATTTCTGTATCCTTAGGTCTGGCCGGTCGTGACCACTTGGAAGCTTCTCGCGTGTTCATGTTGGCGCACGGCGTTGCCGACAACTTTAACGTTGGCCTTTGTTCTCCAATTAAAAGGACAATCTTATTTTCAGAAAATGAGGGAGTATAGTTTTCTGCTTTCCAGGCATTTGTTGCAAAGGAATACAATCAATACATCATGCCTTTCTTTGGCAGACAGGATCTTGCTAAGGGTGTTAGTTTAAAATGGGCTTTCGACTAAGTTGGTTGTTTTTTTACCCCCACACCACCCACCATGTACCAGGATGCTGTATGGCGTCTGGAGATCAAGGACCAAATCTGGAAGCCGTTCTGCGAGCGATACAACAACTTCCTGCAGCAAAACGGCGGAACATGGTTTGTCAATTTCTATAATGCATGCTTCAAAATAAAATGGTCTTGCAATAGTATTTGTTCAATCCAGGTTGGTAGGCGATCGAGTTTCGTGGGCTGACCTGTACTTGGCCAGTTGGGCCGACTGTGTCGTCAAATGCTGCGATCCGCAAGCACTGGACCCGTGGCCCTTGCTGCAAGCGCATTGCAAACGTGTGCATGAGGTGGTCACTTCAGTGCCGTACGCCATTGCTAGACTACTTTGCAATCAGTAAATCCGTGTGTTTGCAGCTGCCGAACATCAAGAAGTATGTTGCTACGCGACCAAAGCCATATGAAAAAGACTGGTGATCCGGACCTCGATCTGATTTTTTCGTCAGTAAGACAGTTCCATGTGGTTATTTTGCTGTGTTTTTTTATTTGTGGTTTAGGCAGTAAAAATTGTAAGCACTCGTTTCCACAATTATGTATGAACATCTGTTTTTACAGAAATTTTCAAGGCATATATAAATTTGGTATATCTCGGCAAAAGGACGATTTTTTAAGAATGACGTTGCATTTTTGTTCATAAAGCCAACCCATTATCTTCTGCGTTTGGTACTACGTCGCCAAGACAAAAACCGGTTATGATTTGTGCTCAGCAATTTTGCTTGTTAACAGATGCACTGTGAGAGACGTAGTGAATGTTCACACATCTACAGTACCTGGAGAAAGCACAAGAACATAAAACCGGAACTTTCTTTTGCAAATTGCTTTCTGAGTCGACTGTACACGGGTATGACTCTCACCGCACCAGCCAGCTCTGGAATAACATTATTGCTGTAAATATTTCAAAAACGGTCTCCCCTTTTTTCTGGCCAGAGTCAGAGAGATAAGATTTCGTTGCTTTCCAGCCGCGCTGCAAAGCGATAAGCCGGTCACAGTAATGTTTTACCTGTGTGCACAACAAACGTTAGGCAATGTTTGCATTATCTCCTGCTTTTTTCGACCGTGAGCAGATGACAAGGTGTATACACTAATGTTCTTGTCACATTTTTTGAATGATTGTAGATGTTTCTTTGCAGCCGTTGGGGTTTAATAAAACAGCCGATAGTGCTTTCGAAGTTTCAGGCCTGCGACTTAATTTATTCTTTCATAGCTGATTAGTCGATTGGCAGAGATGTCTCACACATTCAAACTTAGCTATTTCCCTCTGCGAGGACGCAGCGAGCATCTGCGATACATATTATACCAATCAGGTCAGTGCAGTTGCCTGGAAGGCTGGTGAACTTTATTTTTAGTGAAAGTGTATGTCACATTCCTCAGACAATTTTTTTCAAAACGTCTATGATTTGTATATGCGGGTGTGCTTTGAGGGCACGGGGTGCATATGACGCGTGGTGGGGTTGCGGTTTGAGGCTGCCCTCAAGGCACAAGTCCTTTGGTCTATGATTTGGTACACAGGTCGCCCGTTCGAAGATCACCGCGTCCAAATGCAGGACTGGCCCGCGATGAAACCCAGTGAGTTGAGCCTATCGATTGTCTGTTGTTTCAACGCGTTGCATAAATGAAACATCACCCAACGTTGTCCTATACTTTCATGCAGACACACCGTTCGGCGCTCTGCCGATGGTCACTGTTGATGGCAAAGTGCAAATCGCACAGCAGTTGGTCTGCGGACAATTTTTAGCTGCCGAACTGGGTTCGTGCTAGTGTTGTCATAGCCTTGTTCTGGTGGATGATTGATCAATTATTAGAAAGTGTCCTGATGTTTCAAGGCCTGGCCGGTCGTGACCACGTGGAGGCGGCCAGAGTGTTCATGCTGGCTCATGGTGTGGCTGATAATCAGGAGGTGTTGTTTGGATTTTATTTATCATGCCAGATTGTTGACGTTATGATGAGCCATTTTTTTCAGGCCTTTGTCGCCAAGAAATACAATGAGTACATCATGCCATTCTTTGGAAAGATGGATTTCAACAAAGCTGTGAGTATAAGAGCATGCAAATTGGCTCGTACATTCGAAGCCGAACGTACATCAAAACTGACTTTCACAGGATGAAATCTACCGGAACGACATCAAGGAACAAGTCTGGAAGCCGTTCTGCGAGCGTTACATCAACTTTCTGCAACAGAATGGTGGCACGTGGTATGATTTTTATTGTTTGAACTTTTCACTGTCTTGAATTGAATAGGAGCTGCGAACTAATGATACAGTTCCAATGATTGATCGCAGGTTAGTCGGTGACCGCGTCTCGTGGGCCGATCTGTTCCTGGCCGAATGGGCTGATCGCGTCGTGAAATGCTGCGACGAACATGCGCTCGACCCGTACCCGTTGCTCAAGGAACACTGCAAACGTGTTCACGAGGTATGCGACAGTGGCGGATCCAGCTTTTGGCCAAGGGAGGGGCCAAATCCAAATAGTCATTTTTATCTAGTGCTTGTTCCATTTTTGAAAAGTCACTTTTACCTGGCGCTTGTTCAGAATTTCGCACCTATTTAATTAAATATTAGGCAAAATGTGACAACGCGCGCGAAGCGCGCGAAATTTTGGCACTTTTTGCGCGCGCGAAAGCCAGATTTCATGGAAAATGGGTTTATATGACGCGCGCGATTTTTGGACCTTTCAAAGTACATCAGAGCGAAAATCCTGTGGTTTAAGGCTCCTTCCTTCCGAAACGGTGCCCCCAGCTTCAGGGGCCAAATGGACCAAAGGGGGGCATGGTCCCTGAGGCCACCCTCGATCCGGCCTTGGTATGCGATCATGTTTCCCGGCAAACCTGCTTCCGACATTTTCAAATGGCACACAACAATTTCAGCTGCCGAACATCAAGAAATACGTCGCTACTCGTCAAAAGATTTTCGACAAAGATTGGTGATCGTAAAGTCATTAATAGCTGTTCTCTGATTTTGCAATGCTGTCCTTTTAACTATCTCTCGGTGCTCTTTACGATGTCATAATCTTGGTGAAGTCTCTTAGATTGGTAGTCTATATGCAAGTTCTTAGTAACAAAATCCGTACAGTTGAATAAAATTGACCAAACTCCTATGAGTCTGACAATTTGCAGAGAAGGACCATTCTGCGAAATTTGAGAACGATGAAAAGAGATCTCCTGCGCATATAACGTCATTTGAATGTTTACTCAGTTTTCAGTGAAATCAAAGCAGGCACAATCGCACACAACAAACATTTCGCAAGTCGAAGCACACGCTTGAAAGTTCAGCTTCATGAAGCTCAATGGTATGTTTAATCTGTATTATCAGCACCAAGACCCGACTATCACACCAAACAGCACTGTTTTCAGTTCTCCCGCGTTACCACCCTTAGTGCTTCACCAAAAAAATCTATCGTTCTTCTCTTCCCCCCTCCCAGTTACAGATAAAGTTTTTGTTTCGATCTAGCCGCCCCAAGCGACAGGCCCCCGGTTGTAAACGTCAAACTGTGTACTACCCAGGTACGTCATCCTTGTTATCAATAGTTTTTCTTCTTGCTCTTAACAGATGACAAACTACTACCGAAGTTTTTGTTGCCAAAACCAGAAATTTGAACAGACATGTTTCTTTACTTTTCCCAAACCATATGTACCTATAAATGTATACTTTTTCAGTCCCACCTTATTTCTGGATTTCCTGTCGATAATATAGCCGTTAGGTAACGATGTCTCACGAAATCAAACTTAGCTATTTCAATGCCCGTGGACGTAGCGAGCATTTGCGCTACATGCTATACCATTCAGGTTAGAGCTCTTATTCCGTTTCCGTCAGCGCAGTTTACGAAACGAAGTCTCGATGTTGGTTCTCTCCACACAGGTCGTCCGTTCGAAGATCACCGTGTTGAACTGCAGGACTGGCCGGCAATGAAACCGAGTGAGCTTGACGACACTTACAATTCTGTGCCTCAACCACGCATCAGACCTTTCTAAAACTAACCAACTTTTGGCCGTGTCTTTGCAGACACACCCTTCGGCGCTCTGCCGATGGTCACTGTTGATGGCAAGGTGCAAATTGCACAGCAGTTGGTCTGCGGACAGTTCTTGGCCGCCGAACTGGGTTCGTTTGTTCTACGGGATTGGGACTAGATATGTAGGTCAATTACTACAAAGTGTACCTGATGTTTCAAGGCCTGGCCGGTCGTGACCACGTCGAGGCGGCCAGAGTGTTCATGCTGGCTCACGGTGTGGCTGACAATCAGGAGGTACACGGTACTTCGTTTATTCGAATCACTCCGGGTCTCGGTTCGCTTTGTAGCCTTTCTTTTCAGGCTTTGATAGCCAAGGAATACAACCAGTACATCATGCCATTCTTTGGAAAGTTGGACTTCGACAAAGCGGTGAGTTTTTTAAGATATTAGACGTTCATATTAATTGAAAAAACTTGAAAAAGCCGAATCATATTCACAGGACGAAATCTATCGCAAGGAGTTCAAGGACCAGGTCTGGACGCCATTCTGCGAGCGATACAGCAACTTTCTGCAGGAGAATGGTGGTAAATGGTCAGTTTCCCTAGTTTGGTGAGTGAGTATACATCTATAGACATAAAATTTTAAAAGTTTCTTCAAATTCAGGTTAGTCGGTGACCGCGTGTCGTGGGCTGATATGTACCTGGCCGAATGGGCTGATCGCGTCGTGAAATGCTGTGACGAACATGCGCTCGACCCGTACCCGTTGCTCAAGGAACACTGCCAACGTGTTCACGAGGCATGTGATGATGTTTCATTTTCAACTTACTACTCCCGATGAAATCTGTGTCGCTCACTTTATTTCAGCTGCCGCGGATCAAGAAGTACGTTGCCACCCGACCCCAAGCTTTCGACAAAGATTGGTAGCCGCATCAGACGGATTCGTAGTTATGCTTACTTTCTAACAACTCAAAAAACAGTTCGCCATTCACTGTTTCATGGCCACTACAATTTCATGATCTGGTGAAAACCCCATCCCATGGTGACTAACTGCTCTCTGGTTCGATTAGAACATCAAAATTCAGCAAAATTCTAAGCCCACATCTGAACAAAATTTTATGACTTTCGTCGTTCTGTTGCATGCTCAACTCTTACTGTTATCTACCCTAATCCCATTCAATCGCAGTGCACTTTGCGAAATTGAAAAAAATGCAGCGGGCGCATTATTATAATCACTAGTTGCAAAGATGTCATTCAAATAATAATATCGTATGCTCTGGCAATTCCTTTGGGAGAAACTTTTCAACAGCGTTGCCTGATCCGTAAAGCGCTTTATGCGTGCACTGGCTACAGAAGTCACATGACCGCTGAAGCCAGTGCACGCATCATGCGCTTTACGGATCAGCAACGCGTTGGAGGCCACTGTGCACACGTTGTTGGCGTAAGCGTGAGTGCTTGCACACTGTGTATAGTCCGTCCACCAGCTCATGGCACTTTGTGTTGCTGCTGGCTGGTTTGTTCCCTTCCTCCACGTTCTAATGAAAGAGAAATTGAGTGTGACCGATTTTGCAAAAAAAACTAAAAAGATAACAAAATGTGTCGAAAAAGATTGAATTCGATCAAATTTAAAATTAAATTAAATTAAAATGGATAAAACACGTCGATTTCATAAAAACCACAATTTAGGAGCAAAAATAATTTTTTTCGGAAACTCAATTTCTCTTTCATTAGAACGTGGAGGAAGGGAACAAGTTGGCCAGTAGCATCACAAAGTGACATGGGCGGGTGGATGGACTATACAACACGCGCACAGCACACAGCCATAGACACACATGGGCAGCTGGCTGATGTTGCAAGCAGGGCTGTATTATAGAAAACAAATTTCGGCGGCTACTATGGCTAACTCAACGGATGAATTGCTTTTACTCGATGCTCAATTACTAAACATAAAAGGTGTACCAAAATGAAAGACGCATATCCGAATGGGCTATAGTGTTTCCTTTTTATGCAAGTCAAAGGAAACAAGCTACCCCACGTTATAACTCATCTCCAGTTTGGGGTCGAGATTTCAGAAACCAATGAAAGAGATTAAGAATGTGTCCTTGTTAATCCAAGCACGACACTCAGCAGCAAACATGGTGAAATGTTTCATTGACATGCTGGCAGCGCGCACGCACAAAACTCACAGCGAGCATGTGAAACATTGTTGTTGTTAGATTCCACAGGCAAACTTTGACACGTTTTTTTCAGCTGCGTGATTGAATCGAAATTGTAATCTCGACCTCAACTTGAAGTTCAGTTATAACACGGGCCCGCGTGTTTCCTTGGACCAAGAAAAACAGGAAACACTATACACTCTTTTGGTCAACGATCGTGCTTCTATCCGATATCCCTGTTCCTTCTTGACCGAGCTGCAACGTACTGTACTGCGTTCAGCTCTTATAATGGAAGGGGACCGAAATGGTCGACTGGGTGCTGAGGAAGGCCAGAGTCGGTTTGTAGGTAGGTGGGTCGAATTGCAAGTATTGAAACATCACTTCGACAGCAATTATATGGAACACTGATTCAGCAGAGTGGTGCCCATCTACAGCAATGGCAGCATTCAATCATTTTGGCACAATTTTCTCGATTGACAAACTCGAAATTGGCCAAGTGCGGCTTGCTGTCAGGGATCCCGATTACGGCGGTTACATAATGGATATGTTTTCATCTGATGAAGTAAAAGCTTTTCGACGATTGCGGAAAGCATTGGAAAAGAACCCGTTTGTGTACTATGATAGACACAGTGGATTGACACTCGGACAATGGGTGAAGCAGGGTTTGCGAGAGAACAAGGTCCGTTTCAAAGATTCCACTCGTTTTAAGTTAGAGCTTTCGATCACAGCCTATTTATTTGCAGGTGTTCCTCTACCGAGCCGTGGATCTACACAGAGTGGCCAAATGGGCACAGTCTCAACCGGTTGACTACAGAGTTGTGCTTTTAACACCTGAGTTCACACAGAAACAACATTTTACAATAATCTTCTCCAGTAACATCAGTGCTCGGGTGTGTGCTTGCTGCATTGTATGTTTTTGCTAAAACAATTTGATGACTATAATCGCAAATCAATTCGCTCTCTTCAGACAATGGACCGAATCAATGACACAATCGGCGATTCAATGAATACGTTCAGCGTCATTCAAGCTCAGTACATGAAAAGCACAAGTCAAATTGAGAAAACCTCAGCCGATCACATTACGCGCATTGTTCGCCACTTTTAGTGTTTTGACTTGTGTCCTGATGGCATCAATCTTGATGCTATTGCTAGAAACATGTTCCATGTCTGATTGGGTGGAATTTTCGAAACGGTTGGTCAGTTGGGCGTAAAAGTCGGTGTAAAGTTCGGTCGAAAGCTCGGTCGGCGTAGCTCGGTGTAAACGTGAAACACTGCCTGTTATTAACGTGGAATGTTTAAAGTTTACACCGAGGTCTATCACACTGAGCTGTCGACCGAGCTTTCCACCGACCTTTACACCCAACTGACCTTTACACCGTTTCGAAAATATCACCCATTGGGCACAAGCTATTTAGAATGCAAGGTCCACAGATTCTAACAATTGGACCCGATCTCAGCTGAATAACCTCGTTGCTTTGTCCGTTGACATTATTGATTCTGCCACGAAATTAAATCAGGATTATGGTCCTTACTCACTTGAATAATAATAATCTGTGTTGCTTCCGTCAGCCTTCATTCTTCGTTTACTATTTTCTAGCCCGTTCTGCGTTTAACACCTGAGAATGTTTCATCTTGTCGAGTATTCCAGTGCAATTATGCTGCTGATTGTGGTAATCAGTTTTAAAGGTGAACCGAAATTAATTTCTTTTTTGGGCCACAAATGTTTGCAAAATCACCAAAGCAAACACCTTCAGGTTATTGTCCATTCGAGCTGCCGGTGACTAGTGCGGCACCAACAAACTATGAAAACCAGGAACACGACATTACTGAAAAATACCAATCAATCCAGAAACGGCAGCCAGCCGCAAGCAGCCGGCATTTGTTGATCATTTCCCAAAACGATGAGAACGAAACGTTGAGCACTGAACCCAATGAAACAACCACGGCGCACAGAAACCAGAGCGATCACGACAAAGAATCATACAAACCAATCAATCAATCGAATCCAAATAATCAAACCAATCAGACGAATACGACACTAACCACCACCCAGCAGCCTCATCAGCCACACACAACGTCACTCTTCTTGCCACTTGTGATCATTGTATTGTCGGTCTTTGGACTGTTCATGATCCTTGGGCTTATTGTTGTGGTTGTGCTGCTCTGTCGACAACATAAGGTTGCAGTTGAATTGGCCGAACGAAGGTTTGTGATTTAAAAGAATTAAACCTTCTTCCAGATACGCAATGTCTTTCACAGACGTCGTCTGGCGTTCGAAGCACTGCCGCCGAAAGAACAACAACGACAAATGAAGAAAAAGAAGAATAAAAAGAGGAAAAAGAAAAAGAGCAAGACCGAGAAAAGTCCAATGCGCTCAACGATGAAAACTCTGCGATCGCTATTTACCTGGAAGAACGAGGCAGCACCAGAACTGCCTGTTGAGAAAGCTGACAGCCTCGATCAAAACGAAAACATTCCAGGTCGAATAGTTTAGTCACATTTCTAATTATTTTGAGACTGAACTAACCCACTTGATTCAGACAAAGGACAAACATTGATCAAACCAGACGACCTGGCCAACAAGCCAGCGACTTCGCTATTTTCATTGGTGACCAACTACGCCGAACCGAAACCAGAGCACTATTCTGATAAATCGGATTCAGATTCAGTATTCCCGCAATAGAACGCATGTGCTCATTATCAGGTCTTGATCAAATTGGTTCCAAATATTGTTCCTTTTCAACACTTAAGGGACCAGGCATACTTTTGTTTTTGCAGACGTACCTTGAAGAATTGACCTACATACATAGGGTGTACCTACTCATGAATGTTGCTGTGCTTTCTTGTTCTCAATGCATTTGACCAGCCATCCATGTGTCAGTACAGTACAATTGTCGTCTCAGTATCTGACGTTAAGCTGATCTGCGGGTTGAGCCCAACAGATAAAAGTCCAAGCCATCAAAATCGTTCTGCCGCACAAGCAGAGACATATTGACCGTGACAGAAACTGTATCCGTTTTGCTTTCTGCCAAATGCATTGCTCTTATGCAATCGAGAAAATGCACAGGAAAGCCTCTAGAATGAAATTTAATGGCTGAAAGCAAACAATCGACTTTGTCAGTGGCTTCGTTGAAATTCATTAGCAACGTTCGATTTCATCAGTTCACTGTATAAGTTGTGATTGTGTGATTACTGAGCAACAAGAGTTTAATCATGCACGAGCAACTTCGATTAGCAGCTCAGCAATTTATGGACGATTCTGTTGACTGTCAGAATGCATCCAAACTGCGTTCGACTGTGTATTGATCCGGGGGTACCATCCGGGGTGCGTGCCGGAGATGGTCGACTGGGTATTAAGAAGGACTGGCTTCAAGTTCAGAGGCATTTCACAGCAAAGTTTTATGAAAAATGTTCAATTTTTCCAAAAATTCTAGCTCTGTTTTTTTTCTGCCCTCTCAGCGTTGTACGAGTCAAAGCAATGAATGTCAGCTCGTTCGGCGACGATCATCTACGACCATTGAAAACAAGGAAAATTGACAGTTGGGCAGCTCAGATGCAATGATAAACATTTGTTTGTCATTTGTTTTCACATCAAAGATAAGCTAATGGTCACGGCCGTTGCATTTTTTCAGCTTTGATGCTTTGTTCGCTTGTCCAACAACTGAGTATCAACTACAGTGATATGAGCTAGGCTGGTATGAGATTTTCGACTCTTATAATCTGTAACGTATCTCCCGTGCTGAGGGTCCCCGCCGCGCTGCAGTTCCTTTGTTCGTGGACCGAAATGAATTTTGCCACTTTGGTCTTGCGTTTGTTTGATCCTGCCCTTTTGGCCTTGCCCTTTTTGGTCCTGCCCTTTTTTGGTCCTGCTCTTTTTGGTCTTGCCCTTGTCTTGCCCTTTTGGAAAGCCCTTTATTGTACTCTGTCCTTTTATTCTGCTCTTTTTTCTCTTGCTCAAACTGGTCTCTTGCTCAAGCCTGTTTGTCCAGTCGACCGGCCATCTAAAAAAGTGTTATGACTATGACTAATAGGGTTTATCACTTCCTCATCTCTTCCTGTCATATTCAGCATAACCTGGTACAACGATCGCAAACAGTATACGCAGCGAACGAATGACAAAGTGTTCAAATTAGAATATCGAAAATGTGGTTTTAGTGGACTGTTAAGCTACAATACACATGATGAAAACACAAAAGATGATTGCCCGAATTAAAACATACAAAAAGAAACTAATCCATGAACGCAAAATATATATACAGAGGAATCAACACTTGTAAAAAACAGTCATGGTGGTGGAGAAGTTGAAAAAAGCTGAAGAGGGTTTTTCAATGATGCGGTACTTATTTAATCGCCCGCCAGGATAACCATAATGTAAATATTATGGTCATAAAGTATAGCAGTAAACCAATCAACAAACAAAACCAAAAAAACACATGCAACACCATAAACAAAAACTTTTTCGTCTCTCATTTCCTTTTTTAATTTTTCTGTTGTTTTTTGTTTTACGTTTTTTAAGTTTTGAGTTTGTTGGTTTTTTTTGCATGATTTCAATGTTTTCTTTCTTTTACATTGTTTACTAATTTGTAATAGTTCTACTAGTGGTAGCAGTTTTCAATTTTTTTCGAAGTTTTTTTAACTTGTGTTTTTTTTGCTTTTTTTAAACGTTTTTATTTTTTCTGCTTCCTCACTTTCTAATTCAGTGAGTTCACTTGCCAGCTTGACCTTTATGACTAGCCAGACCTCTCTGAGCAGCCTGGCCTCCCTGACCAACTTGACCAGTTTGGACTGACTGAGCCCCGCCTTTAGGAGCCGGATGTATGACGTTGCTCTGGGTGCCACGTAACTTTTGCCACAACCGAATCCAGCCTTTGCGCGCATCCTTTGACATCAGCGTGACAATGTATGGATTAGCGGTGTGTTCGATAGTGTTGCTTAGGGTGTAGTAGTTATAGAAGATGGCTAAACTCCAGAAGGAGCGACGTTCGAAAAAAAGTCTGCAAGAATTGCTAATTATGAAAGTAATACTTGGCAAATTTAGGGCCGCGAAAACTTAGAGAAGGCGCCCGGAACCGGGGATACGCAGTATAATATGCCTCTCCATCAAAGTATACTACGTGATGGCAGAAAAGTTTGAACTTGTTTATGTAAAATCTGTAAACATTCTATTTTTTATTTACTTCTCTACTTTGGTAGTTCGTTAGTTCAGGATATGTTGTCTTTATATAGTGCAGTGATTAGTTCGTGGACCAAAATGAATTTTGCCATTTGTTTGATCCTGCCCTTTTGGCCTTGCCCTTTTTGGTCCTGCCCTCTTTTGGTCCTGCTCTTTTTGGTCTTGCCCTTTTGCAAAGCCGTTTTGGTCTTGCTCTTTCTTGTACTCTGCCCTGGTTCTGCGGGTTCTGCTCGTTGTTTGTACTCTGTCCTTTTGTTCTGCTCTTTTTTCTCTTGCTCAAACTGGTCTTGCTCAAGCCTGTTTGTCCAGTCGCCCGGCCATCTAAAAATGTTATAACTAATGGGGTTTATCAGTTTCCCATCTTTTTGTCATATTCAGCATAACCTAGTGCAACAATCGCAAACAGTATACGCAGCGAATGAATAATAAAGTGCTCAGATTAGAATATCGAAAATGTGGTTTTAGTGGACTGTTAAGCGACAAAACACATGATAAAAACGCAAAAGATGATTAACCGAATTAAAACATACAAAAAGAAATTAATCCATGTATAGTCAAGCCACGTGCTCATGAGACGACTCTTTTTAAAGCTTGCTTGGCCAGATTCAAAAATGCGCCGGTTAGGCCGCGTACAGATAGAGCTGGTTCTGATTCTGGTTTTACTAAAAAAATTCTATGTCCGAAAACCAGAACCAGAGCCAGCTCTATCTGCACGCAAAACTGGAAATATTTCTGGCGCAATATTTTTTATTCTATGTGAGAGAACCAGAAATATCTCCAGCTCTATCTGTACGCAAAACTGGAAATATTTCTGGCGCAGTTCGAAACATTTATGTCACTATGTTATTTGAAAAAACGTGGTGTGTGAGTGCTTGCAACATTTTGTTTGATCACAGGGTGTGCCGAAATACATATACCTGATATGAATTATTGTTTGTGCAGTAATTGTTTCGATTTGTGATAAACTTTGGCTAATTGTTTGTGGTCTGCTGTATGCGCTTTGCCAGCAATCTTCCATCGTTTGCAAACATGTTTTCAGGTATGATGTTTTCAGGTGCCTTAGAATTCTAAACAAGGCCCCTAGTCTGCTGCGCTATCAGAACTAAACTTTCCACTTCGATATAGTTTGTTGATGTTCTCTCTCATCCATGCTGAGGAAAGCAGAGAGACACCACTGGGAGAACACCACCACAGTGTTTGAGGTACATTTTCCAAAAAACCGGTTCAAGCACAAGGTGCTCAACGGAAATTCTTAAGTGTAAAAGTCCGACCAATCAGCAAATAAACCGCTTGAACTGCTTTTTTGGAAAATGTACCTCAAACGCCGTAGTGAAAATCCTCCCAGCGGCGTCTCTGCTTTCCTCAGCATGGACGAGTACATCAACAAACTGTATCGAAGTCAGAGGTTTAGTGCTGATAGCCCAGCAGATTAGGGGCCTTGTTTAGAATTCTCCGGTATCTGAAAACATGTTTGCAAACGATCGAAGGTTGCTGGCAAAGCGCCCACATCAGACCATAAAAAATCGAAACAATGACTGCACAAACAATAATCAATACCAGGTGTATGTATTTCGGCACACCCTGTAATCAAATAAAATGTTACAAGCACACACCACGTTTTTTTCATAAATAACCCAGGGACATAAATGTTTAGAACTGCGCCAGAAATATTTCCAGTTTTGCGTACAGATAGGGCTGGAGATATTTCTGGTTCTCTGACATAGAATAAAAAATATTGCGCCAGAAATATTTCCAGTTTTGCGTACAGATAGAGCTGGCTCTGGTTCTGGTTTTCGGACATAGAAATTTTTTTAGTAAAACCAGAACCAGAACCAGCTCTATCTGTACGCGGCCTTACACGGGTTTTCGCAAACAAAAGGAAGAGATTGGGCCGAGAGACATGATGACAAGTTCCAGCTGGCTGACCTCAATTTGTTGCGTGCTTACGCGAACAGCAACATCGTTCAACACACAAATGTTTTGGGAGTGAAAAGGGAATTTACGCACCGAGGTGGAGAGCGTGTTTTTAAAAAAATGCGTGCATTTCTGTTTCTTTCATTTCCGAAATACGTGGAACCGGAACATTATTGGATCCGTTCAAGTCAACTTCAAAATAAGTCGTCTCATGAGTTCGTGGCTGGACTGGACGACTTTTTTGAAGTTGACTTGTGCGGATCCAATTATGTTCCGGTTCCACGTATTTCGGAAGCAAAAGAGAGAGAAACGCACGTATTTAGGAAAAACACGCTCTCCACCTCGATGCGTAAATTCTCGTTTCACTCTCAAAACATTCAGCCAGCTGGAACTGGCCATCATCTCTCTTAGGGCGCGGCCAGGTATTGGTCGCACAATAACCATATAAGAATTCATCAAATCCAATCCTGATTTTCACGTTCAGTCACTCTTAACCACTGTGCTATTTGTGATTCTCACAAAACATTTCAGCTACAAATAATCTAGCAGATCAACCACGTTGCCGCAGGTCTGAAACATTCTCTTTACTGCATGTTTTGTGTGCGATCACGCAACGCAACGTCATTGCCCCGTCACTGTCCCGCTTTACGATTCAGGAAAAAAATTGACTAATTCTTATAAAGTCATTGTGCGACCAATAGATGCGGACTGCGGACATTGAAAAATTCTATGTACAATGTCCGAAGTCCGCACCTATTGGTCGCACAATGACTTTATAAGAATTGGTCAAATTTTTTTCCTGAATCGCAAAGCAGGCCAGTGATAGGGCAATGACGTTGCGTTGCGCGATCACACACAAAACACGTAGTAAAGAGGATGTTTCAGACCTGCGGCAACGTGGTTGATCTGCTAGATTATTTTCAGCTGAAAATGTTTTGTGAGAATCACAAATAGCACAGTAGTTAAGAGTGACTGAACGTGAAAATCAGGATTGATTTTGATGAATTCTTATATGGTCATTGTGCGACCAATACCTGGCCGCACTTGCGGACTGCGGACTGCGGACAATCGAAACATTTCTTTGATTGTGTTTGCTATTAGCAAGCATACAACTACAGGGTTAAATATGCAAACTTTAACACCGTGCATAATACTGTGTTGTCTTCTGCGGTTGTTAGCAAACACAATAAAAAAATGTTTCGATTGTCCGCAAACCGCAGTCCGCAAGTGCGGCCAGGTAGATGCGGACTGCGGACTGCGGACATTGGATATAGTTTTTTTCAATGTCCGCAGTCCGCATCTACCTGACCGCGCCCTCAGCCCAATCTCTCTCTTTTGCTTTTCGAAACCGTGTAACCAGAGCATTTTTTGAATCTGGCCAAGCAAGCTTTAAAAAATTAGTCTCATGAGCTCGTGGCTGGACTATGCTTATTTAATTGCTCGCCAGGATAACCATTATAGGTAAATATTATGGTCATAAAATAGCAGTAAATCAATCAACAAACAAACCCAGAAAAACACATGCAACACCATAAACAAAAACTTTTTGTCTCTCATTTCCTTTTTAAAATTTTTTTGTTGTTTTTTGTTTTGTGTTTTTTAAGTTTTGAGTTTATTGGTTTTTTGCATGTTTTTCAATGTTTTGTTTTCTTTTACATTTTTTAATAGTTTGTAGCAGTACTACCAGTGGCAGCAGTTTTCAATTTTTTTCGAAGTTTTTTAACTTGTGTTTTTTTGCTTTTTTTGAACGTTTTTATTTTTTCTGCTTTCTCACTTTCTAACTCAGTGAGTTCACTTGCCAACTTGACCTTTATGACTAGCCAGACCTCTCTGAGCAGCCTGGCTGCCCTGACCAACTTGACCAGTTTGGACTGACTGAGCCCCGCCTTTAGGAGCCGGATGTATGACGTTGCTCTGGGTGCCACGTAACTTTTGCCACAACCGAATCCAGCCTTTGCGCGCATCCTTTGACATCAGCGTGACAATGTATGGATTAGCGGTGTGTTCGATAGTGTTGCTTAGGGTGTAGTAGTTATAGAAGATGGCGAAACTCCAGAATGAGCGACGTTCGAAAAAAGTCTGCAAGAATTGCCAATTATGAAAGTAATAAGAAAACTGATAATATGGAGTATAATAGCTCTCCATCAAAATTTACTGCGCGATGGCACAAATGTTTGAATTTGTTTTCGTAAAATCTGTAAAACATTCTATTTTTTATTTACTGCTCTATGTACTTGGTAGTTCGTTAGGGCGCGCCCATGTACCTAGGCCAGGGCCAGGGCCGGGGCCGGGGCCATGAAAAATAATCTACCGGAGTTTTCCACTTAAAGCCCCGGGGGCTCTATGCGGAAATTGGTGGAAAATGGACCCTCCGACCAGAAAGAAAAAATCCAATTAGAGCCCCCGGGGGCTTTAAGTGGAAACGTTTCCACTTACAGCCCCCGGGGGCTTTAAGCGGAAAACTGGGTGTTTTCATCGTTGTCAGTAGGGACACTTTAGGCCAGTATTTTGACATTCTGATACAATATTTCAACCTGGTTGTGAGGCTCTTCATCTAAACGTGGCAAAACGTTGGTAAAATAACAGAAAAGTGGGGTATTTTGGTCATTCTTACACTAGTTTGAACTATTTTGGCAACTTTACTGTTCGATGTAAAATCAATGGTCCGTAAAAAAATAAATCCAATTAGAGCCCCCGGGGGCTTTAAGTGGAAAATTTTCCACTTAGAGCCCCCGAGGGCTCTATTCGGGGGAGGCTTTAAGTGGAAAGCTCCGGTACATATGTCCGAGGCCCTGGCCCCGGCCCTGGCCTACATGGGCGCACCGACAGGGCCGGGGCCGGGGCCGGTGCGAAACATTTTTCTGGATAGGCGACGTTACAACTACAGGGTTGTCAATAATCCAACATTGGTTTCGTATATGCAGCTGCGCGTGTGTGTTCGTGTTGGGTGTGTTGTTGCCTGATGTATCAAGGGCACGGTCATTTCGTGGTTTTTTATTTAGATTATGCATATGTATATTTGTTTAAGCAAATTAATATTAAAGCGCTTTATTCTTAAAAAAACTGGCTGATGAAAAGTCACCAGATGACATAAATTGTTTGAGCAACCGCAGTAAACGACATGGCTGCGCGATTTTCGAGTAACACATAATTCAACCAATCAGCGGAAAGCGCACGTCGTGTATGTGCACGGTCAAAAGCGGACTGTATGTGTATAATTGCAGGTAGAAGCTCAGTGTTTTGTCAACCATATTTCAAACTGCAGCCCGAATTTGCAATTTACAAATTTGTATAATCTAAAGAAAAAACACAAGATAGCCATGCCCTTGATAAATCAGGCAATAGCGCACCCAACGCGAACACACACGCACAGCTGCATACACGAAACCAACGTTGGATTATTGACAACCCTGTAGTTGTAACGTCGCCTATCCAGAAAAATGTTTCGCACCGGCCCCGGCCCCGGCCCCGGCCCTGTCGGTGCGCCCATGTAGGCCAGGACGGGGGCCGGGGCCAGGGCCTCGGACATAGATTATTTTTATGGCCCCGGCCCCGGCCCTGGCCCTGGCCTACATGGGCGCGCCCTCAGTTCGGATACACTGTTTTTATGTATAGTGTTTCCTTTTTATGCAAGTCAAAGAAAACAAGCTACCCCACGTTGTAACTCAACTCCAGTTTGGGGTCGAGATTTCAGAAACCAATGAAAGAGATTAAGAATGTGTCCTTGTTAATCCAAACACGACACTCAGCAGCAAACATGGTGAAATGTTTAACTGACATGTTGGCAGCGCAAACGCACAAAGCTCACAGCGAGCATGTGAAACATTGTTGTTGTTATATTCCACAGGCAAACTTTGACACGTTTTTGCCAGCTGCGTGATTGAATCGAAATTGTAATCTCGACCTCAACTAGAAGTTCAGTTATAACACGGGCCCGCGTGTTTCCTTGGACCAAGAAAAACAGGAAACACTATAAAGGCAGTCTACCGGAGGTTGTCACTCAGCCCCCGAATACCGTAACCCACCGTAATTTTGATCTGCAAGGATCGTGTCGAGACCATTTTGTTTTTTATCTATGTTTTGCGTGTTAGCGCCAACACCAACCAGCATTTCGAAGTTTTGGTGATCGACGCGCACGATGACAATTTCCAGCTTGCTGCCGCTAATACACGTGTCGATAAGCAGCGATCAGCATGGGTCTCGCAACGATCTCGCTTGCGGTGGGTTACGGTATTCGGGGGCTGAGTGACAACCTCCGGTAGACTGCCTTTACATAGTGTTGTGATTAGTTCCTTAACCGATGTAAAGGCAAACTACGCCAACACGAGCCCGATTTCGCAGCTGGCAGAATAGTGAAACATTCATACGTGGCTTCTGATTTGGGAAATGTTACACGTTGAACAATACAAAGTGGAGCATGATGATTTTCTCTTTCTACTCGTTTTGAATACACACCACCTTCGAAATCGGGCTCGTGTTGGTGTAGTTTGCCTTTACCTACGCGACGGCCTGTGGAAAAGAAAAAAAACTCATGTGCATGCTTCACGGCAGTGGTTTTTAAAAAAATTTTAAATTGAAAATTTTTTTTTATAAATTCGTCCCAAAAAAGTAAAAAATTTTTTAATTCTTTCAAAATTCGAAAATTTTTCCATTTTTTTGCTCTAAAAGTGCTATTTTTGCATAAAAGCTGCCACTGTTGACATCACCTGACCTGCCCCCACCATGGGTGTATTGGGTGCCATAATCGTTGTTTTGTGGCATCTGGGCATAGTGCACACCAGGGTTGTTTCAAAAAAAATGGTTAATTAAAAAAATTTAAAAAAATGTTTTTTTGAAACTCAGAGTTTGCTTTGTTTAATAAAAAAAGTTGCCCAAAATGGGCTGAAATGTCCAAAAATGGCCTTTTTCGAGGCAAAAAATTGGCACCTTTTTTTCTGTGGACGGGACAATTTTTCCAAAATCGGCGGCGCGGCGCCCTGTATTGTCCCCAAATCCGTACAGGGATACGCGGGGCTGGTCTTTTATAGTGATGTGGCACCGATAATGTGTGGACTGGAAGTCTGCTAGCCAGCGCAACGTGTAGCGTGTGGCGTGTAAAGTAGTGTGTGTCTGCACGGTTGCATGGGTATAAGTGCAACTTTGAGCCGCAGCCAGACCGCGTTCCCGTAGCTCAGTTGGTAGAGCAACTGGCTGTCCAGGCCTGGTGGCTGGGAGGTCGGAGGTTCGAGTTCTTCCGGGAGCATACGTTTGGTGTAGCGGCTCAGAGTTCACAAATGTACTACTGCATGCTACTACACATGTACAGTATACATATATGCAGGCTGGTGCAAAACCGGGCGCGCAAAGTCGATCTGACACACAAGATTTGGGCTGTAATCGATATTTTGATGGTCGTCTATCAGATATACGGCATTAGATGCATTAAAATACGTTGTACGGCATGCTACAATACATCAGAGTAACATCGTTAGTGAACATCAACCTCAGACTGGTCGGAGACCATGGAATCTGCACAATACTACCGGGTGTCACCACACAAGTTGGATCTCAAGCGAAAATTTTTCAATGTTTGAAAAATATGTTGTATCGATTTCATTTATCCTGAAACGCCGTTTGCAACACTTTTTCTAAAAAAAATTTTCGTCAAAAAATCAAAAAAAATTTTTTTTCAAAAAAAGCTCGTTAACTAAAAAAAAAATTTTCAACCCTGGTGCACACACTCACTCTCTACATGTGACTGGGTGGGCATTTATTTATCTATGCCCCAGGCCCGAAAGGAGCGATTCGATGTAATATTCACTCTAATTTCACACTATGTAATTGCACTGGTCGTGTACCTAGACGTCATAATTTCACCCAAAATTCCCATGCCGAATATCAGAAAAGCCACACCACCACACCCGCACGACCTGGACTGGGGAAGGGTACGGGTGTGTACCTGACTATGGTTGGTACTTATCGACCATTGGATAGTATTGTTTCCGTGTCACCTGTGCTTCATATGCACTTAGAACACATTATGTACCAAAAATACCCATATTTTGTACTTAAGCGCTCATTTTTTATCGTGTTGGGCAGATTTTGGTTGGAATACAAAATTTTATTAAAAAAGTCATTTTTTAAAATGGGGCTCGAATAAAAAATATTTTTTATTGACCACTGCTTCACGCCATCACCTCTTGAATCCATGCAACAATCGACATCAACATTGGGAGCATCTGAAGAAGTCCAAGTATGCTCAGACGTATAGCATCGCTCTTGCTATCGTGGTTGCCGCTCGATGCCTGTGGTAAACGACCCAAAGTTTTATTTTTAATTGATGTTGACTTTCGAAACAGGCAGTGAGTCCGAATTCAAGAAAACACTTGCTCGCAATCACTGCGCTTGCGCAATTCAATTGTGCTTTTATGCGCACAGCAGCTTCGTTCAACACACATACTGTACGTTTTGGAGCTAAACGGGACTTTAGGAACGTGCCGTTTGCGTCAACACGCAACAATTTGAGGACAGCGGTCAGCACGCTTCAAACTGTCAAGAGGTCGCAAAAGTAGTTGTCATTGCGGCAACGAGCTATGTAAACCTGCCGCATTTATATAAATGCAGCATTGAGAATTCGGCCCAATGTGAAATACATACATACATGTGTTTGTACGTACCTGAGTGTTGTTCATTTTGGCCAGTTTTTTGAACACCAGTGTATACAGCACAACACCACCCGTACCAACAATGACGTTTATTATCTAAAAGCGTTCAACGACCTGAGATCGTGGTCAATATTTTGCCGAAGATTCCAATGACGCTTTAACGATAGAACGATATAGCAGCTTTATCCCCCAATCATGGCTACAGTAACGTCGGCGCTGTAATTTGAAAATTTGAACTAAATTGCACAATTTAAAGTTCGCATTATTTGGCCGATTGTATAAATTGGCTCGTCCAGTATACCAACGGGATACACCTCCTGCAATTTGTGCACCAAAAATAAATCTTCTGGAAACCGTAGCAAGAAAAGTATTAGCTAACCATGATGGTTTCGTTCGTCACGGGCCCGAACCTCCCTGGCCACATCATATAGGTTGTTTGAAAAATATGGGGCGTGGACATTATCAAACAAGCAACCATGAGACAGTAATAGATTTTGCGAATGCGACTTTGCCAGATCTGAGTAAATTTTTAGAGTTTTTGCCCCGATATAGCACGTGGAAAAAATCAAGAAAACTTCGATTTTTGGTTTTTGGACTGTAAAATGTCTACCGTATTGTGTTCGTGAGGCATGGTGACTGCCGTGTAACGATTGATTGCCACGGCCAGTGCTAACAAATACTCGGCGTTCATTGAAAAATATGCCGCTGTGAACACCAAACGATACCACACGTAGTCGCAGGTGAGGAGCCATCGAAGAGATTCCTGAGTGGAAGAAGTTTCATTCAACGAGCATTGCTAGAAACAAATCACGAGTGGTTATATGACTCTGGCTCCAAAAACAAATTTGTTGCGTATTTTGCTTACGTGCCAACCTACTGAGCCCTCATATTAACATGCACTTTTAATGTTTTCATGTCGGTATTTTGAACGTGGTAACGGGAATATGTTTTGAGCTATTTCGTGGGTCAGACGCGCCAAACTGATTTGGCTGTCACAAGAACTTGGCTCGGTTATTTGCAATGATCAAAATAAATTTTAATTACGAATCGTTATGCTGTTACCATATTTAAACGTCACAAGAGGGCCAGTGGAACATTTAATATCTCGTAAACGTGAGCACAATACATGATACCCCTGGACAAAAAGTCAGGATACCGGATACCCCTGGGTGAACAAATCAACATACCGGATACCGGATACTGGGGGGTAACCCCCCTCCCCCCCAACGACACCACTGGTCAGTGGTTAACCCTGAGATCAAATGTGGCCGTAGCAAATAGAAAACATTTCTTGTCGTCCCACCATTACGCACACTTATTCATTCCGATTACCGAAAATGTTTCGCTATTTGTATATATATATGGGCTGATGGTCACCTTGTGCGCCTGGTCGTCGGCGTCCACCGTCCGATCGGTACCTATTTTGGACACTGATGTCAATTCGGTATACGTTGAATTGGACAATACGAATAGTGTACAAACAAGTTCGTTCCAGAACTGGTCTTAGAATGGCAATTGGGGCCTTTTGAAGCTCACACGAGAAATGGACCTTTCTCTTCCGAAATATTCAAGCGCGCTACCGTATGCATCTATTGAAAACCGTTCCATACCACAGCTGCCTGATTATCAGGAAAAATGTAACTACGCCAGTGTCGACAGTGTGAACTACATATGCACGTATTATACATTACATATGAGCTGGTGCAACTGTGAATCTATAGTAAATTTCTAATTTCGTTGCCTCATGCATTCTTACAAACGCAGCAAAACTCCCGTTCGAAGTCGAAGCAGGCAACAAGCTCAACACACAGCGAACAAGCCACGCAGCTGACACACACACACAGCTTGTGTGACTGAAACATTCGAAACGCATACGAGCCAGCTGCGTGGCTGTGTGTTGAGTATGTTGCCCGCCTCGACTTCGAACGGGAGTTTTCCTGCGCCTGCAAGAATGCATGAGGCAACGAAATTAGAAATTTAAAGGCAAACTACGCCAACACGAGCCCGATTTCGGAGGTGGTGAACTTGCAAAACGCAAAGAAAGAGAAAATCATCATGCTCCATGTTGCATGCCACAACGTGTAACGTTTCCCAAATCAGCAGCCACGTCATGAATGTTTCACCATTTTGCGAGCTCCGAAATCGGGCTCGTGTTGGCGTAGTTTTACTTTACTATACCACAAATTTATGAGTAAAAACACACCCACGCACGCACTGCTCGGGATGTCATTCCGCGCTGAAACATCAGTCTCCGGCCAATGCGGTTAACGCACGTAAGGCGTATTACTGGCTGGCTGACTGCGTTATACGCTGTTGCGTGTGTGGAAATGCTTGTTGACGTTGATTTAATGTTGAATATGTTACAAACTAATGAGATCAATTATATTTTGAAAAAAAAACAGGGCTAAAAACCTACTTTACGTCAAAACTTTGTATTGGTCGCACAATGACTTTATAAGAATTGGTCAAATTTTTTTCCCGTGGTGGATCTGCTAGATAATTTTCAGCTGAAAATGTTTCGTGAGAATCACAAATAGCACAGTGGTTAAGAGTGACTGAACGTGAAAATCAGGGTTGATTTGATGAATTCTTATATGGTCATTGTGCGACCAATACCAGGAAACACATGTTCCACACAAAAGGCCTTGTCGTGGTCTGAAACCGGTCTCAGACGTGGAAATATGAAGTCGGCGATAGTAAATTCGGTTTTCCCGTGCACAAAAATCCATGTAGGACGTTAACATTGTTGGTAAATCTACTTTTCGACGAAATTTTACTCTGAGAAGCATTCTTTCCATACAAAAGCCCGGGTTATGGTCTGAAACCGATTTCAGACGAGGAGATACAAATTCAGCTATAGCACCATCGAGTCCGCTGGGTACGAAAACCCCATATGCGATATTAATATTTTTAATGTTGGGTAACGTAGGGGCCCTGACAAGTTTGTGGCAGAAAGGAGAAGAACGTTTTCGCAAAAATGTCAACCGTGTCTTGCCCGCAATCGCGCATGCTGGCACGCAGCGCGATGAAATTTTACACGGAGTGTAAGATGCAGGCCACCCAGTTTCTGAGCTAAAGTTTGGGCTCTGTAGGTTGAGTCTTGCTGAAATTGTGGGGGCTGAAACCTTTTCAAAAGTGCAATAACTCAAATGAACCATATGTATGTCGCTCCGATGCATGGTTACCTATACGTACCACATATCCAAAAATAGTCATCACGGTCATCACGGCTATTGCTAACATCCACACGATATCGGTGATGCCGATCCAGAAAGTGAGCCCGAAGAATGTCGACATCAGACCCTTCTGGCTGTTCTGCTGGCCGGGCAGTGGATTGCGTCGATTCCAGAACAACATGAACAGGAATGCTGGGTACACGGTCAGATTGTTGAGCGCAATGAAACCACGCGTTAACACATGTAACGCACCATGAAATTTCTGTGCTTTCAAAGCAGCCTCGGTCATCTCGGACGACATCTGGAGAAAGAAGTGAGTGAGTAATATTTTTGAGGACACCCTGTGTGTATAATCTTCATTTTGAAACATATCAAAAATGTTCTCATCTGTTTCTGTCCACCGATGGTGGAAGCTGTTAATCTTATCAAATTTTATCAAATCTGACGACAGATATTCAAACTTACGTTTTGAAATACGAATACGCGAGTAGCCGATTTTGCAAAATGTGGCGGAGTTCGGTTTCAGATTTTGTGACTTTGCCCAATTTGTTTCATCTGCAAAATCGGCAAAAACTTGGAAAACGGTGCGACAATATGCCTCTACGGCGCAGGATACTGTAGATATTTTTTGTTTTGTTTGTTGCCTGGCTAACTGACGAATCAATCAACCACAAGCTCATATGCTAGACTTGATCCTTAATTGATCCAAGTTCGACAACCTTTAGCACCGAGGTTAAACAACTAAAGTCTGGTTCTGATATTACACAGGTTATAACAATTTTCGTTGCCCTGGGTAACAGACAATATTATCAACGGTAAGTTAGATTGCTGGCTCATTCTTAATTGATTGACGCTTGGTACTGAAACTTAAGAAAGTAATGCGGTTCTATTTATCACAAAGAAAGCAGCGACACAAATTTATCGATACAGTATCCTCCGTTGTTGCTCAAGCTCACTGACATTATGTATCAACCACCAGCTAGGTTACTAGAATATTCTTAATTGATAGAAGCTTGATGACCTGCTTTATGATGCTGAAACCTACGAAAGAAGCCTGGTTCTTGGATTCATCAAAAAAGGAAGAAGCAACAACTTTACCGATACGTACAGTAGCATCTGTTGTTACTCAAGGTATAACTGACATGATCAACCACAAGCTACATTGCTAGAATATTCTTAATTAACGGAAGCTTCGTGGACTGAATGGTGAATTAGTGACGTGTCGGGCTTATGTGCGTGATGACATGTCTACGTCCTCAGAACAGCCAAAGCTGACGGACGACGACATGAAAATCTTGAAAAGCATGGAACACCTACACTGTCGAGGTTGAATCGTTCGTGAACGACAGACCGACGTCGTACCTGTACACGGATGTCGACAGTTGGCGCATTCTGCGTCCAATTGATTTTCTCGTGCCTGACGGTCACCAGGGCATGCCACGGTTCGATTTCGATATCGACGATGACGAATACAAGCCCAAACCGGCCACAATTGATGAGCTGTCGAAGTATTGGCAGCAAAAGCAATTGGTGCTGGAGAAACTGCGAAAAATGTGGCGCACCGAATACCTCGCCAGCCTTCGAGAGCGCATGGTGTACCAGCACAAACAGGGCAAAGGTCTGGCAAAAATGCGGCCGAAAAAAGGTCACGTTGTGATCATCGATCAGGATCCTCTGCCACGTCGCGGTTGGTCCGTTGGCAGAATCAAGGAATTGATCCAAAGTCGTGAATCACACGCTTTAACTGATAAGCACACACAAGACAGATCAATAATGTTTGCATGGAATGTTATAAGGAAAATCAATCATTGGATCATTGTTGGCGTCTGCCACACGGTGACCTTTGATGCTGAAACTTACAAAAATAGCCTGGTTTCTGGATTCATCTCCAGGAAACATTGACGATGCATTAGGTACCCTTTGTTGTTACTCTGGGTAACAGACGAGATCAGCTGGCCAATCCTGAAGTTTGCGTATATAAACCTGCCTTCATTACAGTCAAACCAGCTCCACAAACCATAAACATTTATATCAAACCAGAACTCAACCACTTTTTGAATACTTACTGATCAATTAATGAATCTTCACCAGGTTGAGAGCACAACGGTACTGAAACGAAAATTATCACCCTGTACACTCTTAGCGGCAAATGCAATCAAAGTCGACTCGTTGCACTGGTTATGGCTGTTTTTGATGCCATTCCATCTCACCACAAGCACGAAGTTAAAGTAATTGCGTGCATAACGATTGTCAAAAGTAGTGAGTTCAACCAGTGCGAACGTGCTTTATTTACAACTGTCAGCGAACAACTTTCATGCTGGCCAAAATCAAAAATGTCATTAAATCCTGAAATATCGTCAACTAAAAAACGTCACCTCACCACGAGTGACCAGCACCGCGCTCGTGCTGAGCTTCCTAAGAGTATTTTCAAAAGGGGTTTCAAAAACTAGTCTTGAAATGTCAGACAATGGCATGGAGTGTACCTCAGGCAGCATCCTGGGCCCCTTGTTGTTTATTGTCTACGTGAATAGTATTGCAAACTACAAACTGACACAATGTATCCTGATGCTCATATTTGCCGATGACCGGTAGTCGTGATTTACCCTGCTAATTCAGGCAAACGCATCGACCAACAGCAGAGTGCTATCAACAAAACTAGCTATTTTTTCTCACGGAAGCTGTTGAAAGTCACTGAAAAGAAAACAAAGTGATGAAATTCAGTGCAACAAAACTAGAAATTGACCGCAAACTATGTAAATGGGACACAAATTGAACAAGTCAAACCAGAAGACGGAGATATGCTTTGAAGGCATAAAACAAGATGGAACAAGACGAAACTGCATAAAAGTTCGATACTATAAAGGTTTGGGTCTCGATATCCGCACTGCAGTCGAAGAGCGTCGTTATGCAGCATATTGGAAACACAGGTGCGAACCACTAGATTTGCGTGTGTTTGCCTCTGGCTAATTGCCTCCAAACAGCCCCGCCAGCAGATTTTAGTTCGCAATTGGCAAAATCACAACCACAAACATGAACTCAATTCAATATCCGTGGTGAACATTTGATAGGCTATTTGATGTGAGCAATGGTTCAGATGTGCAAGGTTTGTGCTCGTCAGCTTTTTCACTGCTGTGCATGATCTACATACATACATAGGTACAGGATGACCCATAAAATCTCGACACCATTTTGTTTGGCCATTCTGCAATGCCGATACGAGTGAACGTGGTTTTGACGTCAATCGATAAGCACTCGCCTAGAGTTTTTCCTGACGCTTATGACTCTGGTTGAAACGTTACTGAGCTGGACTTATGATTCGTTTTCTCACGGGGTTCTTTCTTCGCCTGTGTTAGGCAGTTTCTGCTCTGTTTTGTAGATCCTTTATGTTATCTTGCTACGTAAAATTGTTAAGCGTTGGTTTCAGGCTTGGGCACTTTCCTGCCTTCCTAAGTAGACTGCATGGGTTCAAAGTGCCGCTAGCTTGAGAGGCAGCAAGGTATTGGTCCCACAATGACTTTATAAGAATTGGTCAAATTTTTTTCCTGAATCGCAAAGCAGGTTAGTGACGGGGCAATGACGTTGCGTTGCGCGATCACACACACAAAGAATGCTGTCTGTTTCAGACCCGCAGCAACGTGGGTGCTCTGCTAGATTATTTCAGCCGAAAATGTTTTGTGCGAATCACAAATAGCACAGTGGTTAAGAATGACTGGACGTGAAAATCAAGGGTTGATTTGATGAATTTTTATATGATCATTGTGCAACCAATACCGCATGCTTTTCGATGGCCACAAACAGGGATATGTGGGATGGGTGTCTTTTGGCGTCGATTCTTGGCTGTCGCACCTATGTAATTATCAGAACTGTTTATAAGCATCGTTGTGCAGCTAAGAAAATGGAGAAAATCTGCGAGAATCAATGAGCGTTGGAAGATGATTCTGAATCGATGTATTGAACGACATCCACCCGAACAGCTGGAGTCCATCGTAAAGCCTGTACATCCGATTGACATCGAACATTATTACATCACGTTCGCAATATTTTCCCTAACTGTTGTGATATTGGTCGCACAATGCCCACATGAGAATCTATCCAAAACCACCTTGATTTTCAGGATCTCAAAGATGAGCCACGCTTAACCACTGCGTGGTATTTCTTACAAAACATTTTGATCTGAAAATAAACCAGCCAGTCAACCACGGTTTTAATCTCCGAAACATTTCGTTTACTGCATACTTTATGTGTGATTACACGTTGGCGCGCAATGTCAATTTGAATTTTCTGCCTTGTCAATTCAGGAAAAATTTTGGATGGATTCTCATATAGTCATTGTGCGACCATCACCAGGAATCCTTCTGCTTGAACTGGCTTCAGTGAGAGGTAGTCACTTATAAAATTGGTCAATAATTACCTCGTTTGGTATACTGGGTGGTGGAGTGCTCTTTGGAGTCGAACAGGTGAGTAAAATTACAAACAATTTGATGGCCGGCTTAGAATCGTCAGCCGATAATTTTATTAGGCTTTATTTTTTCGACGTTGTCTGGCAATGGTCACTGAAGACTCTAACGATTGTGTTGCTCGAACAAACAAGTTACTCCGTTTTCCCATAGTTTTTGTTATATTCAGCACAGCATAAACTAGTACAGTCAAAAATGTTAGGCTTCAAAGGTATCATTCAGCTAAAGTGGATATCACTACACAATCACTCAAATCACGCAAACAGAATACGCAGGGGCAGATCAAAAAGGAAAAGAAGTCATCGGCTGAGTCCCACTGTCTACAGAATTGAGAAAATCACATCGCTTATTTACAATCTACAACACGATTACAATCGATAGGTAATTAACAAAAAAATTTGTAGATCACTTCAAAAACAGGTCGCAACCAAGTTGATCATTCAAGGGTTACACATCACTCCCTTGGGGCAGCAGTCGAACAATGTGCTCACTGGAGGCAACAGTTTTCCGACTTTCGGCACCTTCATGTTGTAGGGTTCCGACTCTTCCAGTCCCTGTCTCGTGCATGTCACACTCTGCTTCCACGTGTCACTGAGCCCGGCCACGTACTTGCCCTTGACGCAGTTGACGGTTGCTGTCTCATTGTAGTCCAACCAATCTGTCTGGATCCACACGGTGCTCTCCGGCAGGTCGGCGCGGTACGGTTTCTGGCAACCTAACACAATCATTCAATAGTTATTTTGTGACGTTTCAGACACGAAAAATTTAGGTGCGGCCGCTTCCAGGTCCGATGAATGGGACCAAGGCTAACATCAAACACTGTGGATCGGTCCGGTTTTGGTAGAGTCACGAGACTCTTGAGGATATCAAGGATATTTTGAGTCCCACAGATGCCACTGATTTCGACCAGCGTAAAAGCTGCTCATTGACAGCTAATAAACATCCCTGCTTGAATTTCGTGGCATCCATAAATCGCTTGGTTTCGTCAATGCAATAATGTCATGCGATCAATGACAGGCCGAATCGAACTGATCCTCGCGTTTGATACTGGGTACATACAGTTCCATAAAACCACAATTGGGCTCAAGAGTTGCCCGTGAGGAATGCGGAAGATTCCGGTTCCGAGACTGAGAACTATGTATATCACGTAGAAATATAAAGAACCCTTCGTAGGCCAGTTTGATAAGAAAAGAGTAATATTATAGGAGGTCGCACCTCGTTTCATACACTTGTGTTCGGGGCAGCCTTGCTCTTGGTCACAGTTGAGCGCGATCTCATGGAACGTACGTGACGAGCTCGCCTGTTGCTGATCGGGCGGCACTTCGAGCTTGTAGCGACAGTGCAGAATCGCCATGCCGTTCGGAACCACGACGTTCCTGAAGGAACAGTAAATTTGAGACTAAATTTGCGTCACAATATTGAGATCATTGAACAGACGTGAGTTCGAATTCAAAGACTTCGTTCAGTTCGTCGTCGTGTATCACCATGCGCTTCGGATCCCAGGCTAAAAATAACGGAAATTTTGTTGTAAGAATTAACAGGCTGACAAAGTGTGACCGACTTTCGGTGCTGCGGTCGAAGTTCGGATTGGCAAAATCCTCCGGCCGGGTTGCTTTGTTGTAGATTTCGACGCCGATAATTCCACCGACGTAGCGATCGAGCTCGAACTCCTCTGTCACATCGCAGCCACTAAAATAATCTCATTTTTTATGTTATTGGTTTGCCAAAAAAAGTTAGTCTGCATGCATGTACATATGTGAGAAAAGTAACTTAGGGGGCGCTGATACTGTTTCCGCCGCCGCGGAACTGAAAGAACGGGTGGAGGAACGATTGCTTCAGCTGACTGGGAAATGCTCCACCAAATGTATGTGTGGATCTATGTAACATTGAGAAGCTGGTCATGAAACGAGAGAAACGAGCCTGTGCAGCTGTTGGTCAAACGGGAACGGATGCGATCGCCCATTGGTGCCGATGAAGACAATCTCAATGCGGGCGTTGGTCTGTCCACTGCGCGTTTGCAAAGTGACTTTCAGCTCTGAAATTAGAAGGTGTTCTTTACGCAATTACAGTATATTCATTTTTACAGGCACTTGAATTCAAACTGACTTTTGGGTTTGCGCGGATCCGGTGGATTGCCTTGCATGTCTGAAAGGTAGCGTCTTGTCACAAAGCACGATCTTGAACGAGCCAAATTGAAATATGACTTGAATAAAAAAACTGGTAAAAATTTTGCAACACAGAAAACGTCAGCACTCACGTTTTCTGGTGCACGTTGGTTTGCAGTCGTCCTTGTCGCACTGAATCCACGACACACCCTCCAGTTCAACCTCCTCATTCACGCGGCATGCCAACAGCGAGGACATATGGTTCACGCATGGGCTGCAATGTAGCTTTAACTTTGTTCTGAATGTATATGTTCATACATTATACTCGCACTCACGCATTCTTCTCCCCAGTGTTCAGTTGAACAATATGAACCATCGTGCCGGTTAAGTGTTTCTCGTTCACTTGCACGTGACGGATGCACCATTCTGAAATATAAAAAGGGCTTCTCACCAACAGAAGTGAAAATTAAAATTAAATTTAAAATTAAAATTAATTCAATTAAAATTCAAAATTAATTCAAATTATGGCACAATTATATGGCAATTTATAAACAAACTACAAACTTTTATCCGGGCCACTTGTAACATTCTCAGCGCTCAGCGTCAGCTCGATTCCGGTCACGTAGCCAACGTCGCTCAACGTGTACTCTACCACTTGGTCCTGGCTCCTAAAAAAGGACAAAAAATGACGATTAAAAAATTAAAATTTTCTAAAGTTTTCCATCTGATACGGTATGCGTAGTACATACTGGTCGAATCTAAACGCTTACGGCAGTTGTTTCTTCTTGAACGAAGCCCATTCGGTGATGCCCCAACTGCCGTGTAGTCGGAACTCGGTGCGTGCCATCGTGCCAGCGTCTACCTCATGATCCGTTGTCACGGTCACTTGGTAAACTGGATTATTTATGTGAAGTGGAACTTTAGATTACATATGTTGTTCAATATCGATTCTTTGAGAAGCTCACAAAAATGTTGCCAACCTTGCGCATCCGCATGCACCGCAGCAACAGCAACGGCCAAAACGAGGGTCAATCGCAGGATAAGACCATGAGGTGAGCCAGTCATGATCGATGATGTCGAGGGAAAGAGAAGGCTGAACGATGTTGAAGGAAGAAGCAGGAAATGAATGCTTGACAGAGAAAAGAAAAAAGTCATAAAATGGATTGCTACCGTACTCACATCTCTTTCTTTTTCATTTCTTTATTTTAGACAACGTCATACTGCAGCCACGTCATTCCAGTTCAGGGCGCCATAAGTAGTACAGTATGTATTGCATTTCTATCAATCAATTGTGGTCCAGGTGAGAATGTATTAGCTCTGAGTGATCGGAGTCGATCTGCTTAGGACAGGAGTTCCTGCTAATAATAGATCGATACTCAAAATGGTCAACTAAAAGTTGTTTATTCGGTTTTCAGTAATATGGATTTTTTTGCAAATGGGTTTCAAAGTCGCTGGTTCAAACAGTCAACACTTTCAAACATAGCATCTTTCGCACACAGGTCCCAACGTTCTCAGAATCGACTACACATAAAATGTATTACGCGCTTTGATTGGAATTGGATTGGATTGGATTGATTGGATTGAGCACAATTTGGCGAAATAGTAGGCGAAGAGAAACGGTCCGAATTTTCCAAGATCACTTGATAAGTGCATAAATATGATCAGCTTTAATCCGGTTTCTTTGTTTTTATGGTTTTGGATCATTCAGCGAGCAGCATTCTCCATTTCGTGATGAGTGCGTTTTGATTCACTTTGGTCTCTGTACTTTTCCTTCGCTGCTTTCCTTCTCTCACGTCGTGCTTTTCTGTGAAAGAATTGTCAAAAATACTTGAAAAAATAACCAGTGTTTCTTTGTCTTATCTTTGGTGAGAAACAAGCGTACTGTAGCTTATACCGTCGCGCTTCGATGTTTTCCGCCTCTTTTTGATCTTTCTTCTTCTTTTTGCTAACGACCACCACGACGACCAGCAAGAAGATAACAGCGCAGCCACCTGGTCGTACGAGAGGATAGAACTTTTTTAAACCAAAAAAGTAATGAATAACATTAGAAAAGGGGCGAATACACCAAATGTTCAGAACGATCTTACCGATGCCGCCAACCACGGCCAGCCATATCGGCCAGTAGACACCTCCGCTTTGCTTTGTTTTCTCCTTACTTTCGCCGCCAGCTTAAAGAGAAATCACCGTATTACACGCTAATTGTCGTAGTTCTTGAAGCAGAATAAAATGAGCTTACACGTCCTCAAACCACAGCCGTCAACCTTCGGTGACCATGCGGCACCGTCACAGCTAATCTTCTGATTTCGTTGTTCGCCTTCTGCCGTGGTGCAACGCGCGATCAGTTCAGTGTAGGGAGGGATATAGGTCTTTTCGCTGATGTTTGGAATGTAGACTGTACCGGTGGGAGGCGGTTTTGGCTGCGGGCAGTCTGCGGAGATAATTGTGGGCTTTCATGAACAGAACAACAAACAAAACGACACACGCACAATAGGCATGTGATCACCTGACTTCTAGCAGTTGCTGCCACTAATTTCAGCCGGCAGTTATTTTCTGATAACTCATAAAACAGTTTGACCATGATCAAAATATGGACTCAGTAAATCTCTACATATTGCCAAACGACCGGCCAGACACGGCCTACTGGACCGCTCGATGATCGTGTTTCACATCGGTCATCAATGTCTGCGAAAGTGAGATGAACGTGACTTGGTCCACTTACTGTGTGCTTTGAACTGACACACGAACGGCAGTGTCGCACTATCGCAGTAGGGTCGATGAGAAATTTGTGTGAATTGTCCCTTGTTGGCAGCACAGGTCCATTTCTGACGGCACACTTCTGTCAAATCATCTGGAACAACCCACAGGCCCAAACCCTGCGCTTGCTCACTGCATGGGTTGTTGTAGCCCTGAAATATGTAACATTTTGAACTTATTATGTAACTATATGTTGATTATTTTAGCACCAGCATTTTTTCGGCATTTACGGAGGCTATTGTTTCAGTTTTAGCTTTTCTGGCTATCTATATACACAAACTTCGAACAAACTGATGTTTCACTAAAAAAATTAGGCACAAATAGGCAGATAACAGACGAATTCATCTAGAAACGGTGTCGGCCCATTGGGATCGGCGATCGCGAGCCGCCCGGTGTTGAACCCGGGCACCTGGTCCTCCTTGCACAATTGGTTGGCTGCTTTGAATGTACGTGCTTGTGGGATCAACTTGTAGCAGATTGGGATCGAGTCGCCTGCAAGAATACCTACATATACCTCCACACATGCGCACATTTTATGACACGATGTACATGTGCATATCAAAAATGGTAATGGGCCCGGTCCCGTTTTCCTTGGGTTCTCGCTATCTACTGATGTGCCGACCGCCCTGAATGTTGTTCATTTATCTTTTGGGTTAAATGTGGTTGCGCCAATAATTGGAATTAGTGATTCGACAAACATGGTTAACGTAAAAAATCACTTTATCAAGACCGATTCCGGACCAAACCGATCACCAAATGTTTCACATATACCAGACTCTTTGCCCTCGAGAAGGAGAGGTGCTATAATTTTATTAGCCTCTACCATCATAAATCCCACCTTTGCTCTTCTCCAGATAAAACTGCGCCGTACTGCCGGAGCCGGCTTTTTGTTGGCAACCTGTTGTATCGGAACAGCAACCGCTGATAATCGTCACAAAAATGAGGGTCGTTTTGGCAATGTGGGTCATGATGACGGTCGATTTTTTGGATCCTGTTTGAAGCGCAAAAAGGGAAGGTAACTTAGTGAGCAAATTGGGAACTGTTGAAAAATGAGGTCTGATTGAGAACATGACGGTTTTGTGTCATATTACGGTTACGGTCAGAACGATACAATGTTAATTCTACGCGATATTTTTATCACTCTCTGCTTGATGCATAAACGTTAGGCAGTCAAAGAATCGTACCACATCAGAAAATCACAGTCAGGGTCATAAAACAACAAGCCACGATCAGACCGATAACTTGAATAATGGAAGCTGTTGAGCGAAACAAGCAAACGAATAAAGAATTCAAGGTTTTCGGTCCGCACTTTTACATGAGTGATCACAAAAATCGTAAATACTTTTGAGGCTATCAGCATAATTTGGGTTTCATGGAGAAAAAATTTTTAGTGCCTTGGCGAGTGTTGATCTTCTTTGTTCAAAACCATGGGTCTGACAAAGTAAGGCAGTTTTCGCTAAATCTGTTCGGTTTGTTAATTTGAAATTCAAATTTTGTTAAAATCCATCCAACTCACACGTAGCGTTCGGTTCGGTCGTTGCGCCTCCTGGGACACAGTCGACGAGCTTGTGCAGATCGAGCTTGCCATCGTTTGGCACGCCATTGCTGCTCGACATCCCGTTGTACGAGCAGGTCACCGTTTGATGCATCAGGTCTCGGACGCCGAACAGAAACTTTCCGCGTTGACACCAGACGCGCACAGACTGTTCGTAGTCGACCCATTCGCCGTGACGCCACACCGTTGATGGGGGCATCTGGGAACGCCATGGCTTGCGACAACCTGGGGTGAAACAAACAGAGACCAGTTGGATGACTTCTGCAGAAGTGGGGCCACTGATTTTCCATTGATGAAATCGTGATGCACCGCGACGATCTGTGAAAACGATGGTTAGGTTTCAAGAGACACGATCCACCTTACTCTAAGCAGAGGAATTGGTCTAACATTGGTCTTATTGTTCATTACATTAGCCGCGCTGGCATACGGTATCTGAGCCGCGACTGACCTGAATTTTTGGGCCTGAAGGTGAAGAACGGCAGACCACAGCCGCAAAACAATGAATCCAGCTGTTGCGCAGTTCAATCAAAAATCCACAACAGTGCACCACAACTCAAACCTTTTTTGACACACTGAAAATTTTCTGGACATCCAAATTTCTCGGTGCAGTTGAGCGGCATCTGACGTTTATCAGGAAAGTTCTTCAGTCCGTAGCGGCAGTGCAACAACGCCATTTTGTTGGGAACCAACTCGGTCCTGAAAAGTAGAATCAAATACATACAGTATCTGTAGTTATAGTTTCAGGGCAAAACATTCGGTCGATGTTAGTGGAATGGCAAAATGACAGATTCTTCTAAAAAACGCAACCGTACTTGATTTCGAAGATGAATGTCTTTTCAAGATCATGGTCTGTGATCGCGATGGTGTTGGGATTCCAGGCTAAAATTGGAATTGAGCGTTTCTTCGGAAGTGCGAATCGCAAGATGAACAAAGTGAACTAACTTTCTTTCTCCGCATCATAGTTCGGATTGCTAGCATCCTCCGGCCTGATCGCCTTGTTGTACATCTCGATGCCGATAATGCCCCCAATGTAACGATCCAGGTAGAATGACTTGACGACAGGTGCCGCTCCGCTTAGAATGCGGTTATATATACTCTGACAATTCTTTTGGGAGAAACTTTTCAAACGCGTTGCCTGAGCCGTAAAGCGCATGATGTGTGCACTGGCTATAGCGGTCACGTGACTTCTGTAGCCAGTGCACGAATAATGCGCTTTACGGATCAGGCAACGCGGTAGAAAAGTTTCTCCCAAAAGAATTGCCAGAGTATACATGTATGTATACGTTTATTTTTGTAGGAACTATGCACTGGAATTGTGGAAGTGTGTCTTCCACAAATGACACGTGAACAATGTTCAAGCATAGCTTTGTGGTGGGCACGCATTGCGTTAGACCTTTGGTTCAAGTTTCTGTCCTTGATGCCAGACTGCGATTGTGCCCCGGGGCTTGTCAATAAACACAAATATAACCGCAAATAAACCAACGAATTAAGACGGTCATCAATAGGAAACGGATGCGATCGCCCGTTGGCACCTTGGAACACAATGTTGATGCGCGCATCGGTCATGCCCGAGTAGGTCGATAGTGAGACGGTGATCTCTGGAATTTGCGTAAGCTGTTACACAATTTTGGAAGAAGTTGTTCGCGTTAAGCGACGGTTGAGTCTCAGAGGGCCCGAAAAAGTTGTACAGGTGTCCCGGAAATTCGTGCTCACGATGCTGTTAAGCCGATGAATCAGGCTAATAGCGCCGGAAACCTTGCCAGACCCGATATCTTGGTAAAAAAATCGGCCTAAGATATCGATATGCATTGTACAGGCCCCCGACACTGTACTCATAGGTCTGAGAATGAAAGAACTGTGAATTCCCCCTCCGAATAAGCCTCCGAGGGCTAGATTCGGATTGCAAGTGAACATGCCTTGGCATAGGTCCCTAACGCTACTCACTTTTGGGGCGCGGCGTGAGGTCGGAAGGGCCGTCGAGTGGGAGAAATGGTTCGACTGAAAAAATAAATTGTCTAGAATTAAGTTGTATTTTTCGTTCAGCAAAAATCGAAAACAACAGAACTTTTTGTTCAGCAAGCTCGCAAACAACCAACACTTTCTAGTGCACGTCCGGTCACAATGAGCACTGTTGGGCGCGCACTGAACAAAGGTTTTGATCGGTTCCTCATGCTCAACCACTTCGTCGGTGCGACACACCAGCAGATTCGAACCGTGGTTGACACACGCGGTGTTGCTGCATATTTGACGTGGTTTTTTCATTTTTTTGGTTTTAGAAACATGGCAAAAAATATTTTCAAATCACGTCCACCTTTTGGTGTTTGGTGAACCATATTCAGAATTGGAACTTACTCTGCGTGTGTTGGAAACGTGATCACGATAACTGGACCAGACTGATGGATTTCATTAATTGTGACTTTTCGAATGCACCATTCTAAAATTGTAAATTCTGAAATTTTGGGCATTTGTCAGAACCAATCAAGTGTTATTCAAACCGACTTTTGTCCGGATGAGAGTCACTGTTTTTGGTGAGCATGCTGAACTCGATTCCGGTCACGTAGCCAACGTTGTCCAAAGTGTAGATATCCGTATTTTGCCCGTTCCTAACCAATTCATATTGTTGTTTGAGAATTTGGGAATTCAACTCAATTGTGCGAAATTTTTTCAATGTTCGACTAACTGTTCATGCGTGCCTTTGAACTTTGTCGGTTGCGTGTAGCCCCAAACGCCGTGCAGCGTGAAGAACGTGTCTTCGTTCGTCCCGTCCTGTTCACTGTAGCCGGTCTGCACGGTAACACTGTAGTCTGAAACAAAATAATTTGCCTCTCCACACGAAACATTGCTTCTGCAATCCGAAGCACAGTTTGCTTTTACTGTACCTAAGAGTCGGATCAGAATCTGGGAGTTGTGCAGCTGTGTTTGTTTTGCCTGTCTCAACCAAGTCTTCACAGACGGCTGTGCACCAGGTAATCATCAGTGCTGGCAACCAGATCAATGTGAACCCAAAACGCAACAACCAACCAACCTTGTGCGTACATGTCTGCATACACCGCAGCAACAGCAACGGCCAAAACGAGGGCCGATCGAAAGATGAGGGCATGAGGTGAGACAGTCATGGTCGGGCAACTGGTGAATCGATAAGGTTGATGGCTGATGTGGCAGGGAAACAGGAAATGAACGAATTAGAGAAAGAAAATATGCTAATGGAGATTATGTACGGTAACCCGCGTTACTTTTTTCTTTTTAGCGTCATACTGTAGCCACGTTCGTATATATGCAGCGCTTTTGGTGCCATTATTATTTTTGGAATGTTTGAGGATTTTCATCGCCCCACTGTTTTGTACAACTTTGCGACACATGAGCAAACGAATGGTTGCTGCCAAAAACATTCAATTGACAACCTTGGCGTTTGTGGCACATCTTTTTATCGACTAGTCAGTGACACAATTCCATTTTCAAAAATCATATCACGGGTGCTATGCTATATTTCCTGAGATTTGCAAAACAAACTGGAAACGCATGCCCATACACAATGTGTTGAACCAGTGCTCCTTCAAAAAAACATTTGATTTGAAGAGGAAAGCTTGAGTTTATCACGCGAGAATGAAATCACAAAAATCAACGTCTGGTCTTGCGCGATTTGGCACGTTTGGTTCTGCGCCTTCTCGTGCGCTCGCGACTGTCTTCGTCTGTCTCTCGTTCTGTGTTCCCACGTTCGCTCTCTCTGAATAAGAACGAGAAAGAACCGAGTCCTGTCTTAAGCTTCATAAGTTTCCAAGTTTTGTGGTACAGCTGTGTATCTAACCGTCCCTTTTCGGTGTCTCCAGACTGTCTTATTTTCTTTCCACCTTCCTTTATCGTCCTCCGTCCCACTCCCACTGCGACCAGAATCAGTACAATCGCCAAGCACCCTGTGATTTAGTACTGTGTTGTAGTATTGGATACCTGGGAGCACTTTCTATTTCATACAATAAAAACTTACAAATTGTAGTCAAAAGTTACAAGCAATTGTAAATCCACTTTCCACAATAATTTTGTATCCAGTTACTATTTTTGTAGCTGGATACAATAGAGCAAAAAAATGTTTCGATGGCACGATTTTCTTTCGCTTAGGCAACATGAAAACGCATGTTTGATGAAATTAGTTTCCAATAAATTGCTTCTATAGATGATAAACATTATTTAAAAAATCGGGCCCGGGTCAAATAATGGATAAACAATCAAATTGTGTCGAGTTAGGACGGTCCCACCGGTGTGCACCCAGCTACAATTTTTCTCTTTCTTACAATGCGAGTTACAAAATTTTCTTTTGTAGCTGGATACAATTGTACCCAGTTACAATTGTAACTTCTTACAATTGTATCACTCACAATTGCAACTGCGTGAAGTGAGTTTTGTACCTGGGTACAAATTGTAGCGTTTTTTTTGTAAGAACTTACAATTTGTATCAAATAGAAAGTGCTCCCAGATCTGAGTTGATACTGTGCCCAAGAATCAGCAGCATTGTGAGTTGGTGTTTTTTTCGACAAAATATTGTACCACATATTTCTACCTGCAAGCGCAGCACAAGCCGCGCATTGCATTTAAGGGGTTTAAGTGAAGAAATTCGCGTCAAAGATGGGGTTACCAACCAACACAGGCTACGATGAGCATTACAGTCGGCCAGTGAGCTGCCGCATTGTTGGTTGACGCAGCTAAAAATCAGAATTATTTTAGTTTTGATAAAGCGTGAAAAGGGCACGAATAACCTGGCTCACAGGTGACCTTCGGCGACCACCCACCCTCGTCACAGGTGATGTTGTGTTGGTTCACATGTCCATCGTCAGTGACACAACGTACGATCAGGCTGCTGTCCAAAAGGTAGTGGTCGACTTGACTGACGTCCGTTGTGTAATCGGAACCGGGGTGCAGTTTGGGTGGACGTTGGCAGGCTGGGGAAAATAAATGCATGATAAATGAAGATAATTGTACGTACCAGCCGCGAACCAGGGTATGGGAGCTTCTAATGGGTTGCCGATGCTATGCATCCGCGGACGGTGGAGATTGAACTTTGTCATTTTTTGTTTGGATGAGTTTTTGTGATAGAATTGTGGCACTTATGAAATGTTGATCAACGCATAAGTTCCTGCTTGGAGAAACGTTTACGCTGTTTTCATGTTAGTGCGCCTACTCTCTCCCAAAGTTCAGTTCAGACATGCATAAAAGTGGACAAACTCCAGGTCCGGCAGAAGTTGATGCTGTGCCCAAGAACACACAAAGGTCAAACGGACTTTTAATGGGGGTGAACTGGCAGACAAATGCATATTCCATGTCGCATAACTGTTGTACAAAATTTTCGATGAATGCGCCAGTGTTTGGAAACCGTGGCTTGCAGTTCCATAGTTGTTCACAATTTTTCGTCTCTGGGTTTGGCACCACCCAAATTGCATCCATTGCGTGATAATTGTTTCCGTATTTCCCACAGTCCGTTCCGTATTTCTGCATTTTAAACAAAACTGAGAAGTTCAACTTAAAAACTTGAAGTTGAAGCAAAAACCTTACAAAATCGTCGAGAAATGGGTTCGGTCCGTTGGGCTTGGCGATTGCCAGTCGACCTTTACCGAATCCACGCACTGTCTGGTCGTTTTTGCACGCTTCGGTGGCATTCACAAATGGGAGAGCATTGGCGCCGTCAAATTTGTAGCAGATCGGGATTGAGTCAGCTGAAAGGAGTTTACAAAAAAACACCGAGTGTTTTTCCTTAGAATATATTTACATTTACATACTTGCGTCAATTTTCAGATGATACTGTATTTTGCTGTGTTCGTCCACTTTCCTGCATCCGTGTGGTGCGGTCACGGAGCAGCAACCGAAGATAATCGTCAGAAAAAGGGTCGTTTTGTCAGAACGGATCATGACGATATGGTCGAGTTGCCCGATAGGTAAACTGGGAAAGAATTCTTGTGAAAAAGTTGAGAACTACGTTTTTAAATGCATTAAAGCTGCGCAGGTGAAAATGTCGAATGCTCAGAATTTCTTTTGAAAAGTTGAATTTGGCCTCTCTGTCCAGCATTGCCCAGTGTTAATTCCTGCAGTGAGTGAGTGAGTTAAGCCCAAGTCATCTCGTTTGTGTCACGCGTGGCGGGGCAAACAAACTCAAAGAAACGAAAAGCAACAAAAAACTAATATTGCTGACAATGCTTTGTCGCTTGTTCTTCCCCCGTGAGTCGTCGTGTCGCTTCCACTTCTAAGACCACCTTTCAATGAATACAGCATTAGTCATCATCAAGGAGCAACTTGTCTTCTCTTTAGTTGTATGGACGGTTTGTGCAAGTGTAATTTCAACATCATTTCTTTCAGTATGACTGGACAGGCCGAGACCCAGCCTTTATTTGAATCTGAGCGTATCGCTTCACATTTCGAGTCGTGACTCATTTCTCGTGCCAACAGTCAAGCGTCTCTGTAGTGACCCTCTTAGTAGGACTCTTTTTATGGTGACAAATTTGTCAGGTCCGGAATTTTTACGTGTATAATAGTAACTCCCGTTGTAGTGGAAATTTCTTTATTGTGTTGTTTTGAATTCTGTGTGGCACCTTCACTAATGAAACCTCTCTCCTTATAGTGACAAAAAGTCTGATCCAACGCGGGACAAGCACCAAAAATGGTTTACCACCTGGCACAATTGATAGAAAACTCCAGCTCCAACACCACACTTTTTGTCTGTTCTTGGTATTATGATGTTGTTTCTGCAATTTTATGGCTCAAATAGTGATGGTCCACAAAACGCACTGTTCCACATTCAGTCTCGTCACATGCAAAATCTGTCCTAACATGTGAACATGCAGCAAACTGTTTACAATTGAAATTCTTCATAGTGATAAAATTGACCGAGTCCCGGTTGTGTCACTGTGAACAGCGGCGACTGTACTAATATTCTCCCTTGTTTTCGCTGTTCCCGCGAGCACAAATAAATACAAGTACAGGTTCGGTATGTATTTGGAGCACGGTTATTATTAGAATGCCCGCGTGGCGTGCGCGCGTTTGAAATTGTCTGGCTTATTCGTTGGCGCGCGCTCGCTTGGCAAGTAAAATTGTTGAAGTTGTGCCAAAATATTTTTGCATAAACCAAGACTGTGCCCCTTTTCTGACAAAGTCAGACGCCATATAATTTTTCGACGCCAAATTTTGTTGGCTCGGTGCCTATCAGCTGATCTTTCGTTAAAGTTTCTTTCCGGTTGTGCTTTTTTCTGTTTTGTGCTTATCAGCTTAGTTTTGACTGGCTAAGCAAGTGATATTGCAACGTCATGGTTCCTTGAACTTTAAAAATTATACTGTCGCATGACACGACCATATTTTTAAAAAAAATTCTATTTTTACCTTTACTGACATGACGATGGAGATTTGCCACCATTTTCAGCTGGATTACTGTGACAACACATAATGACATTGCGATTAATAACGATCATCTGTTTGTAATAGAAAATTTGGGATCCAAATTCACTTGCCAGTTGTCAGTTTCTAAGTGTATTTCCATGGTGCCAGGGTTATTGAATATTCTTGATTTTCTGCAGTTCCACAGTGTTTTCGTTTCGTTACGGCACAAAATGGCATGCTTATGAATGATATCATGAAATCACATTCATTCTTTTTGAAAAGTTATAGTTGCTCTCAATTGTAGACTACGGTACCACCACAACTGACAGAAACGTTTGCCGTCTTCAAAAAAATGTTCCACCCAGCCTTCAAGCGCCGAGAGAATAGCGAAAAATTTTGATACTCTGTCTCCTGTGGGAGAGACAGCTCGTTGTTTACGCGTATGTTGGTTTCAAGGCGACGTAAACAACGTCATGTGATCTGATCAGATGGTTTGGGCTCATGTGCCTTGTCGGGCTGCGTAACATGAAACAAAATTGGATTGGCTCTTTTATTCAACGCTGATTACTCCTGCCCATAACCAACTCAATGTTCAGGTTTTGCGTTCAGAACATGAAGCAAGTAAAATATGGACCCGATCCAACAAATATAAGAGTCCGAATGGTGTTTTGTGTCTCATGTATTTCCATGCGTCTCCACAGTGCATGAGCTAATGTGGCATCATGGTGAAACAAAGAAAAATTCACGCGGGAAATGAAACAACGCGAAACGACCCACGTGGAACAAGGGCAGTGCGCTTGAAATAATGATGAGTGTTCCCGTGTGGGCAGGCGAATTGGGCAAAAAATGCGGCCTGCGCTTGAGCACATGACAAATTTGGGACAGGCAAAGCAAACCGCACCCTTCTCTGTTTGTTGTTTTGAATCAAACATACTGGCTTTCGAGACGAAACTGAACCCACATTGAAGCGATTCAGCTCGATTGCGAAACCCCAGCTGCTTTGTGTGGCGCGAGCTTTTGTTTTCTTCACAGCCGAAAGAGACATAATCATGATGACACATGGTTTAATCCAACGTTTCTGTTTTTCAATATCACAACCTTCGCACGCATCAATCTTTGAATCAGGTGGTCAAGGGCAAAATGCCAGACATAACCCGTCGTCAGTTTCCAGGTCCGTGTTGAGATTACCGCCAAATTTTCAATCCAAATAACCGAGTGCGGCAATCACGAATTACGTAAGTCCACCTTCACGACTGGCGACCTTCAAAATTCTTTCGCGAAACCACAAGAGTGTTCTGCCCATCGCCAGGGAATAACGCACTTTTGCTAACCTTTCGCACATTAATAACAAGTCCTATGCGGAGTTTTTGAGCTTTATTTTTACTGACCTTCACACACAGACCAATTCGGCATTATTTTGGTGCATCAGAAGTTTATGAGCTTCAGAAGTGGCGCTTGTCCCTTCTTCAAGCAAAAGAACACATAATTTCCAGTGGAAATTGTTGCAAAAAACAAGCACACTTTAAACAACAATCGGTGGTGCTGTTTTCCACCCACCATGACATTTCGCAAAAAGCATTTGGAGCGCAGCCAAGCCAAAAAACCGTCGCCCCCCATTGTGAAACACGCACAGCGCACAAATACAAGAGAAGAAACTCGTATGCAGGCAGCCTTAGGATGTCCGTTCTGGCACCACAGCAGTTAGGTCTTTTGTTTTCCTCAAGCTGCTTTAAACTAGGTGACTCGCCGGGACCGATTTTCAGAAAGGTGCCACATGACATTCCGGGAAAAATTAAAATCGGTTTTCGATTCAAGCACGTCTGAAACGAGTGCACTCATCCTCCCCGCACCATATTCGTGCCCGAGCCCTGGTAGTGCCCATTGTGTGACTATGACTAACAACGTCATGTACATAGAAGCAGCAGGCGAGGGAGCTGCCTATAACAGAGCACACGTAGGGCAAGAACGTTCGAAACGGCCTTGGTTCGATGCATACCACACCATGTACATTTGTGTACGCACTGGGTGGTGTTTTTTGCGCGGAGCAAGCTGTAGGCAGGCAGGCAGCTCGCTGTTTTACATTTTTGCCTAAGGTTGATGTTGGGTGCTTGCGTCAGGTTTTCTCTCCCTTTCCGAACGGGAGAGTATGTGTGTTTACGTGTGTGTTTTCGAAACACTACGCGCAGACTTATTCAATTTGGTCACGGTGACGATAACATTCTCTGTGTGATGATACATTTTCGAATCAAAGCAGAAAATGACGTTCTTCTTTCTTTTCCCAGTTTTTGATCAGTTACCTCGGGCCCTCTTCTTGTTTTGTCTTCATCAGGATGCTTTCTGTTTGGAGTTTTTTGCTCAAGCCCCAGCAAGGCAGAATTCTGCTCAGCTATAATTTAGGTGTGCTGCACAAGGCATCATTTCTGTTTGATAATACAGAGTATGGTATACTCTTGTTTACGATTTTTCGCGTGAGAAACGAATAGATAAACGAAAATCTGGCGTCCGGGCTGTTTTAGGTTTTTGTTTTTTTATTCATGTTCACCGTTCATTGAAGTGCGCTCTCCGTTGAGTAAAGCCAGGGAGTAAAACCACCGCTGCTGCTGCATATTTTCAATGGCGCTTTCTCGGTGTTGAGTGGCTTCACGTAAACAATCCGTCGCTGAAACGTTTGCGTGGGACGGCTGTCAACGCAACGCAGCACCTGTTGTTCAGTGGAAATAAAAAATTAGCTTTAGTTCCGACGAAGTTCGTTTTTGCGGCTGACGTGTGCCTTAAAATTACTGAACTTTAGCCCTTACCCGTTACGTCAGCTTTTTTCATACAAAAACTTGCGTTGCAAGTCTCTGGTTGACAACACGAAGTGCCAGACTCTTGTCAAAATTGTTATCAGGGAGGATGTTCTGCATCCGATGATTAATGCTCCTGTTTATTTGCACGCTGTTGTATAGTTATTTCCCTTCGGGCCAATTTGGTTCCCCGATTTACGAATTGACGACATCCAAGGCTTTTAGTTTTGACATCCGTACATGGGTTATGCATCGGTGTTGTTTATTTGAACTTTTCGTAAACAACCACATAGATTGTTGACAAAGCGCCCAAATTTTTTAATGCGCACGCAGATTGTTTATATTTGACGCCCAGAGTTCAGTGCACGCTGGGTGGAGAATTTTAGGGCACAAAATTGCGCCGTTCGCGCATAATCGCATTGTTTCAACAACAACAGGTGCGATGTGAGAGAGCTCCTTTTGGCAGCAAATAATGACTCATCCAATATAAAATGTGGTTTTTACGAATAGTAGGTACTGTACCATCAAAATATCCCACTTTTGTTAAAACTAATGTTCAATTTTATTGTGTACCAGTGTGCCCACTTATTCCAACTTGTGTACACTATGATATGCTAGCAGCATTCAGTCTAAAAATATAAATGCGCTTATCGGAATCAAGAGGACAAAATAAAATTTTAGTGAAACAGCTGTGGCACAGATAAACGATGTCATCTTAAGGGCGGACTTAGGTTGAACACGGAAACCGGAACACGGAAATATTTCCGTGTTCCGTGAATATTTTGGAGAATCACGGAACACGGAAATATTTCCGTGCCACGGAACACGGCAATGATTCAGGCACGCAAACGATGCTTTTGCAGTGATGATGACAAAAGCCAGCGTGCTGACGTCAAAAGCCCGCGTGTTGACGCAAACAGCAACAACTATTCACACGGAAATATTTCCGTGTTCCGTGAAAATAAAAAAACACGGAACACGGAACCCGGAAATATTTCCGTGCCACGGAAATATTTCCGTGCACGGAAATCCACGAAACTGGTTCGTGTGTAAATTATTTCCGTGTTCCGGTTTCCGTGTTCAACCTAAGTTCGCCCTAACAAAACCAATTTTTTCTATGGCGTGATCCATACACTGGTCGTTACACAGGTTCAAAAAAACAACATCAATGCAATATTTAAAACTATCCGCTACATTCATATATTTCAGAAGGGGGTGCCTTGCACTGCTATTGATACTGCACTTCATGTTTTCAATTTGCAGCAGCAGATTGTGCTTGCGTGTTTTGAAAATTATTGTTGGTTACGAGCCAATCTCATTGCATACGTACATATGTAACTATGTAACTTGATCGAAAGCGTTTCCTTGTTTTCATGACACAAATTCAAGCTGTTTTTGCTCTCTATTTTCGAACAGAGCAAAACGGTGAATGGAATGTGTTTCGAAACAGGTGTCCACCGTCTTAGTTTCTGCCAGTTCACAAAATGATTGCACAAAGCAACCTGTTTGTGGTTTGGTAAAATGAGCGTTGTGCTCGGTATTTTACTGAGCAGGTGTTTGTGCACGTTATAGTACACACTTCTTTTTATAGAGAAAATGATATTATTGTTTTCGCTGTTTTTTCAATGTTACAGAACTCCTGTACTGCTGTCGCATGCACGGTTGCGGACCCGCAACTTTCTTCTTGTGTGATGACAAAAAGGCCTCACCCCGCATTGCATGTATACTGTATGTGTGATAAGTGAGCTGGGGCTCCATGCCCACAACGTTATGCACCGCAACCCTAACCGAACATAATTTACAGCTCCACAAAATCATGAAAGTTTTGATGGTGGGCTTAGTCCACTGCTGTGCCGTGGTCTTTCGTTTGTGCGCACATGACCCAGCAGAACTTGGCACAAACTTTTACATGTAGGTGCATGTGTAACTATATGTATATGTATGTATGTATGTATGTATGTAGGTCTGTGTGCTAAACTGTGGCAGGCGAATCTAACATCGGTAGTGTATCCATAGCGATATCTGTATACTGAAAAGTATAGCCTGGCAATTGGAGCCTTGTTACTATGTTTATTTTCATTCAAGTTTGTGCGTGCAGGGAGATAAATAATCATGTTAAACTATAACTATACATACTGTACATACAAACGCACTTTTCTTTTACAATACCTGGAAAATTATAGGATCTGTTGGAGTTGGACCTTTGATAAAAAGAAGTCGAGCTCGAGATCAAATCTTATCCTGTGTGTTTGTGCTTCGAATCCCAGATATCTGGGTTCACCTTTCATGCTGCTGACACCATTGTCCGGCAGACAACACATCCAGGGATGGAGGCGTAATATTGATGGCAAAGTTAGCGAACTAATACATACATAATTATAACAAATTTTAGCTTTCTTAGGGTGTTTCTGCTATGAGCTGATCACACACGACGGCAGACAGATCACAAACCGAGCCGTCATACTGCCTGCTGATCGCAAATGCAGTGCAGCTGGGCGGGACAGCCTTGTGTCATAAACAGTTCAATGCATAATACACTTTTCTGGAATGTTCTGGAACAATCTGGAAAATATTGAACCTCGGTCACTTTGTTTACCGGTCACCCACATACCGAGGCTACCACCCATGTAAAGTGGTGGTCACACTTGTCTGCGGCTGCATTGACGTCACTGTCCCATGTGTGCATAGCCCTTGGTTACCTAATTTAAATTTCTTGTCACGTGAGATTAGTTCTGTGATAGAAACCCAGTCAGCCCGAAAGTTATTGCTTCGTTTCCAGACAACCATGCTGCGTTTCGTTGGTGTTTAGCTGCACGGTTGCCATAGTTTTATCACATGAGCAGCACACAGACCAGAACTTACTTTAATCTTTTGGATTATCTTGCTGTGAAAAACGCAATCGATTGAAATTTCAGACGAAAAGCTAAAAAACAAAAAACCAAAATGTCGGAGTGCATCCACGTCGAGATTCCTCCGCATTCCTCAGCCAACAGTTCGGCTAACAGCCCGTCAGACAATTCCAGTGATTCAAGTGGCAACGACTTTGATTATTCAATGGCTATGTATCCAGCAGCATCCACCGCGCACCAAAATGTCCATCTCACTCCCCCTTACTCACCATATCATCAACATCATCAGAATAACGAGCAGGAGCAACCCGAGTCAGGTATGGGAGACACGATTTTGAAGGGTTCTATTTCAAAATTCTACTTTATTCGGCATGCAATCTGCCTTCTTAAATTCGTCATTTTTAATCACTGTGAAGAATGCTATTATCAAAAGTGGGTATTATGAGATTAACGGCTTGTTGGGGACCAAAATAGCGTTAAAAGATATATGTATGCACTCATTATATTAATAAGAAGGGTTTAAAGGTGCTGGTTAACAACCCTTCGACCGCGCTTGATCTTGGGGGGTAGTATATATAAACAAAGTTTGGACATCGTGTTACTCGACCCTAATCTGGTTAGCCGATTGGTTGCTTCCTGATGTTTCACTGCCACGTTGAAGTTTGCCCCTCGTGAAAAAAACCGAAAAAATTTGAAACGCTGCTGTGACACGAATAGGCTGTTTCAAAGTTTGACACTAGAGTGACAGCAACCTCCAACAGTGTGCCGAAAACCGCAAAGCACAATAGCTGTTGAAACGTCCACATTGTTGAATAAAAAAATAAAAGGTTTCAGAAACCTGGCCATTTTTTGTTAGGATTTTCTACTCGTATAATTTTAAGCATCTGTGGTGAGTGAAATAAGTTGTCAATTACAAATAAAAATCCCTTAATTATCAAGTTTTTTGTTTGTGCTCCCCAGTTTTCAAAACCCTACACAGCTCACACAATGTTAACCACAACATGCGCAAGGCAGCCATTCCACAGCGCACACATACAACAAAGCTTGCCAGCTGAAACATTGCTGTGTTGTCGCTGTGCCGTCTGTGTGTTGTCGTTGTGTGTGCGCTGTGGAATGGCTGCCTTGCGCATGTTGTGGTAAACATTGTGTGAGCTGTGTAGGGTTTTGAAAACTGGGGAGCACAAACAAAAAACTTGATAATTAGAGGATTTTTATTTGTAATTGACAACTTATTTCATTCACCACAGATGCTTAAAATTATACGAGTAGAAAATCCTAACAAAAAATGGCCAGGTTTTTGAAACCTTTTATTTTTTTATTCAACAATGCGGACGTTTCAACAGCTATTGTGCATTGCGGTTTTCGGCACGCTGTTGGAGGTTGCTGTCACTCTAGTGTCAAACTTTGAAACAGCCTATTCGTGTCACAGCAGCGTTTCAAATTTTTTCGGTTTTTTTCACGAGGGGCAAACTTCAACGTGGCCGTGAAACATCAGGAAGCAACCAATCGGCTCACCAGATTAGGGTCGAGTAACACGATGTCCAAACTTTGTTTATATATACTACCCCCCAAGATCAAGCGCGGTCGAAGGGTTGTTAACCAGCAGCTTTAATTTAAATAGAGTGAAAGCGTATCACTCAAAATTCTACAATTTTCTGCGTCAGGCCCGAGTTCGAACGCATCAAGCGGCAGCAGCTCAGCAGGACCAGTGCACCCTTTGTTGATGCACCCCCTGTTCCCGTCCCCAACACAGACCCCCTACAAACGATCCAGTGTGTCGGCGGATCCCGAACCTCCGCAACCGTTATCGCCCGTCCACAAACGGTGCAGTGATGAACATACAGGTATTGTGCTTCAAGTGCGAAGAAAATTGATAAAAATACTCGTCAATGAAACGTCAACCAGCCAGCCAACTTCTAAGTGGTTTCGAACCCGATGATCGATCAGTCCTGCTGCGGTGACTAGACCTTCGAAGTGACGATATTTCGAGATACACTAATTGCCACTAATTTTGTCCAGCGTAGAAATTGATCCCGAACAGCCGGATAATAAACTTGCGCTGCCATACCTTGTGGCATCACAGTGAATCACGAAACATCGTTAACACAGAAAATCAAGGCAACTCTTATGTGGTCCGATCCGATCACCAAATTTGATGCCGCTCAGTGTGTTGGACGTAAACGTAAAACTTTGACAAACAGCTCGCTTGAAACATCAACGTTTCATCTCATGTTTTAGCCAACGTCGGTCTACTCTCGGTCTGCACCGCCTTGGACCGACATCACAAAGGGTCCAGAGATGACCATCACAGCAACCTGTTGCACCCACCCCATCAGCCCATCACAACTTTGTCACCTGTCAGTCGCGGTAGTGACGACCTGGACCGATCGTCAAGTACGACGAGTGAAACATCAGCTGTATGCTCGGTTATGCATCAAACCGTTGACTGCTGTCGACTCCATCTTAATATACTCGACCTGCAACATCAGCCATCCGGATTCCGAGATATCACTGTTATACATGAGGTGTTGGATTGATCTCAAAAATTTTTGAATGAATAAATTACGTTACATCGATTTCAGTATGTGTAACGAAAACCCACCGTGTTGCAGGACTGTGTTGGCCAAGTTACCGTATCCCGAGGGCTGACCATTCCCGAGTGGGCGATCGGCATGACCGGGCGCGAATTTGAAATTCGAACGCAATTGAAAGGTACATATATCTTCGATTCAGTGTTGTTCCGGTTTTATACAGAAATTTGCGGTGCTTCCCGTATATTACAGCTGAATCACAATTCTTTCCAGAAATCCAAGAGCACTATCGAGTGGCCCAAAAGTTCCTGAATCGACTAAAAAGATCCGAGCGTCAACGTCAACGAAAGCGCAAGAAGGCCGCCGCCCAGCAGTTGACATTACAAATCTCCGACAACAACAATCATCATCATCAAATATCTGCAATCTCATCAGAATCCACAGACGAAAACCAACTAAAACCAGCTGCACCCGTGTCACCGTCAAAACTGGGCCACAACAAGGATCAGCGCAGAAAGTCTACTGAAAACGCCAAAGCCACCAGCCAAATGTCGGAAAATCACTGCGAATCTCCGAGAAAGAAGAAGGCGCGCAGATCCGAGTCTGGAACGAAACAGCAAAGTGACGGATCATCGCCCAACGCCACCGATGGCGCCGAGTCACCCGAATACTTTGCCGGACCCGTACCGGAACTTGGGATCAGAGCTGCAGGGAAGGAAACGAAAGAGAAACGAATGTTGCTTGAAAGTTGGTACCGGTTTGATAAATTTATCCTGGAGTTTGAAATATTCAGCATGCACTGATCATCAAGTGATGTTCTTTCAAGAGCAGTAAGATTCGTTCTCAGCTTAGTCGCATTGAGGATGTCTTGGAGCACCGCCCGTCTGTGAAAACAAGACAGAGCTGGTCAAACCATCACTATGATCCTTTCTAATCGGCGTAGTTTTGGAATAAACCACTGGAACCTATTTTTTTAGCCCAATCCCCAATTGCAGATCTACCGCTACAAGCCGACAAACTGCTGAGCGATGCACACGTGATGTTGTTGGAGGGTGGTCTGTTTTACGTGGCATCATTGAAGATCATCTCAGCCGACGCGATGCTGTACAGTGTGAGGAAGGAGGGACAACGCGCCAGTCGACCATATGTCATGTGTCAGGAGGAATTGCTCGCCAACGCTGTAAGTTGACACAAAGGGGCTGGAGGAGGTCGATGTAAGCGACATTGTCGTCTCGCAAGGCGCATACCCAATGTTATGATTTGGTGGTGCTGATGGGGGGTTTGGTCTGGCTGGCATTGACGTCTTACAATGTTTCATCTTCAACGTACATCACACCCGCTTTCAGTACAACGAGGTGCGTCTATCGCACGTCGACCTTCTACATCCGGGTGATCGCGTGTGTGCGTTGTGGTCCGGTCAGTTGCAAGCCTTCTATCCGGGCACCGTTGAGGATGCGGTACACGAAAAGAAGGGCAGAGGTCGGTGATGTAGCCTTTTGATGTATTTCTGTTTTCGTTTTTGTTCTATATTTTTGTTGCTTTTTGCACAATGAGCATTTAAAGCACACCGTTTGAAACAAACGCCGTTAGCTTTTTGCAACAAATTGGTAACATCTGTGGTGTGTGTACTTTCCTCCTGAACTGGTGCAATTGCGCACCTCAATAAGGGTCCCTGTTTTGCGTCAGGTTCCAAAACCTTCTCATTGTGCCCCCAAAAGTACCGTCATGAACATCCAAAAAAAACGTTGTGCGCTTCCATTGCACACGTTACCACTGTGTGTGACGCGCGTAAAAAAACGACTGCGCAGTAACGAGTTTGTTATTGTCGGGCGCATCCGCTCTAGCAGCGTGTCGCAGCTTGTTCTGTTTTCTGTGCGCGTGTTGCCACCCAAGCTTAGGGGTGCTCTTTCCTGCAAGCCAGCACAGCGGGCCCCGACGCATGGGAGTCCCTGCTTGCGGTCTCGCTGCTGAACCAGGAACTAAAAAGGTTGCAATCTCTTGCTTTATGCTCAATCCACGGGGATGCAAGGAAGTTTCGGGCGCTGTTTGTTTTGCACAGTTGGATAATATTGTGGGTTGATACACCGAAATTTGGAACCTGTATGGTACCCGTGGAACCTTTGGTGGAACGTTAAAGCTTGAATGGTTCGGTTTTTTCTTCATGCTTGTTTGTGTGACTGGTTGGTTTGCTCTCTGGGGAACCTGTTTGGCCTGGGTTGCGTGTTTGAAGTTCGTTTTGATGCGGCGATTTTGAGATCCAGGAGCACAATCTTTCATTTTAGAGAACGCTGTTGCAAATGTTGTGAGGTCATGAAACTTGCGGAATGCGTTTGCGTTAAAGTGCATGCATGAACATGAAAGTTACGCGTAAAAACAGGTTTCGTGTTCTATGTACCCATTCCCTAAATTTCACAAGCAAAAACTTCATTTGCACAGCAACCAAGTGGATGTACGACGGACTGTTTATGTTCCAAACATATTTTTAACGTTGACATTATTTTATCAAGCAAACCATGCGTTCCAGACCTGTTTTTTTATATATTCCGCCAGCTAATAGTAAAATGACATAATACACACACGGACAGGAACGATAAAATACACCATGTTCGTAGTCAAAAATTGTTTTGGTCATGTGATGTCATGCTTTCATGTCTGTGCACCTATATGTTTTAAGTTTAGGTACCGTTTTTTGCATAATTCGCAATAATATTCTCAAAGTTGCACCAGACACACACGGTTGGTGTTTGTGTATTGTGTTGTGACGCATGCATGGTTCTTCCAGTCCAAACAAAAAATAACGTGTTCAACAAAAGCGGTTTAGGACGCGGGGTTTACATAAAAAAAAGTTGTTTGGGATAGTGAAATGCGAAATAGTGGACGTTTTACTGGACATCGGATTGCTTGGTTGTGACACAGAAACTCGCACGTGACTGTGCTTGTTCTGTGGTTTCGGTCAAAACCATTTGACGAAACCGAATTTGGACTATTACATACTGTAATTTATCACTCACGTAACTTCCAAGCTGGACACACTGGCCAGAAACGGAAATTGTGAAATATCAACCTCGAGCTACGACCAGAGGTCCGGATCGGGCAAGACCGGACCACCGTCTTTTACTTTTTGATCAGACCGGGCCGGGCCGCAGATTTGGGCGACCGGGCCGGGCCGGAGTCGAGGAGCCCAGCCCGATCGAGACCTCTGAGCTCCACTAATGTAATGGGTTTCCTGGTGCAAGTGATACAACTTTGACGTCATCACGTGCTTAGAATAGGCCGAAGAGCCATCTGCAAGAACGTGAAGAAAAGGTCGACATAAATATAAACAGCATGGCGAGTTTCAGTGCTCGAACCTTGCAGATTACGGCGAGAACGGCTCAAGCGCGGTGCTTCAATTGTTTGTTCTTGGGTTAAACTTCGCTCTCATGAGTGTATGTACAATAGCCAAGTATACATGACGGTACCTGTGTCCAAATTGTATGAACGTAGAGTCTGTTCCCCAGACCGGCGTAGTCTTTGTGTACCAGCAAGTTCCGGTTGCAGTTCTTCTCATTTGTTGTTCCTATCATGAATATGACCAAATTCTACGAATTCTCAAAAAATGCGTGTACTTCTCGTGCGTTTGTCACCACCAGTGTTCAGTTTTTACAGTCTGACCTGAATGAAGTATGTTCTGCTGACTGACTGTCGTGCCCAACCAACAAGGACGAGGGGCGAACCCAAGTAAAATGCTATGTATGTACATTGGTTTCATGCGAGCTCAAGCCATGATTTTATCCAATGCCGGCGTTTTTATGCCCTTTCGGTTTTGTGAGCGTATAGTGCAGATAAAAAACGACTGAAATATAATTCCGTGCTAAGCCATTGCTAAGCGGCAACGCACTGTATAATGCGCGATAGCAGGGCACTTTGTTGAAACGGGGTGCCTGCGTGACATAATAATGCTTGTGGGGTGCCCCCCTTTCAAACTAACATCTGCGTGGTACCAGGCACGCACGTGCGTAGGCCCGTTCAGCTCATGATAAGTGCTGCCGAACGCTTTTTTAGTTTTTAGCTTTCCAAGTAAACAACGAAGAATAAACAAAATACTTTGTGTAACGTGTTTTGTTGCACTAGGGGCAGAACAGGGGCTTAGAAATTACAATAAATGAATTAGGTGCATTGCAAAAACATGGACACCTCATCAAACATGCAAACTTATACATCGGATATAAAGTTGGGTGCCTGGCACGCTAAGTGTGCCCCACACAGCGTTTGTGTAGGTTGTTCTCTGGGGCGGCGCCTGCTTAGTTAGCTGTAATTGGAACACTGCACAACTACTATGTACTGTATATGTAGTAATAAATAAAAATTCTGGAGAACAAGAAGGTTGTTGTAGGTACGGTTGCGCAGGGGACTGTGCTTGCTTGGTTGTTGATGGAATGTTTAGAAGATTTGGCTCTTTTTATACAAGTACATGTATACATAGTATATATTATACATTGACAAATACGTATACGTTTTCACAACATTAGTGTCACACATTTTCAAATTCACATGCATATGTACATACATGCACAACACAGTGAGGGACATCTTAATTACAAAGTACAGAGCAGATTAACTTATAGTTTGTACAGGTCTTATGTATGTACAACCAAGTTCTACATGTGCGGCACAGCAACCACATGATTATTGGAATGAGGGTGGTGGTGGTCATGCTCATGCTTCCCTTGATAATCAGGCTCAGTGCCAATGTCCTGATGTGACCCGTGATGGTGTGGGTGTCCAATATGACGAAAGAATCGCAAAATTCGATCTTGCCAGTTTCCGTGATGATGTTTCACACCACTATCCACGGACAGGCTTCGACCATTACGATCCTGTTCAGACTCGGAGATCTTGGCCTGAGACCGTTTCAACGTTTTGTCCTTGTCATAGCTGATGCGCTCAATTGTGCTGAAGCGCACGCGTTTGTCGGACGCATTTGTGACCGGGTCGAGACTGGGAGTTGAATCACCGCTTGCTGAGGCTGCTTGGCTTGAATCGATCGTTGTTGTTGTTGTTGTTGTTGTTTCGGTCTCTGATACAGTGTATTCGCATTGTAGTGAGCGACAGCTTTGCACTGCTCCTAAGCACTCCACAGCAAAGTGACCGAAGTACGGTTTCAGGTTCCCGTTAATGTGGACAGTCTTAACGGACGTCATGGGTTACAAAAAACCAAAAACAATTAAAAGATCTCGCCATTTTCTTCCCTATCCCCCTGTCGATCGCTATTTTCGCTGGCCGTCCTGTCGCTGTCAAACACTTGTCTCAGATCAGCACAGCTGGCCTGTTCTTTCACCTCAACGATATCGTCCAGCGTTGGGTGTTGTAGCGAGGTGCGGCGATTTCTGCAGAATTACTGATTTTGCATTTTGAGAATTGTAAAACTTCCAAAAAAGCGAAAATGATTCAAGAATCAGCCAACCTGCTAAAACTCGGCTTGTGTGCACCAAAATTGACCGGCGGAGTTGTAGGGTGTGTTTTATCGGGCGAGCTCGATGTCGGGGACTGTGATTTGTGCAGTGTGGATGCGGCTTTGGGTGGACTCGCAGCGCTCATTGACACCGTGCGTCGTTGTGCTGTCACTTGTCGCACTGGGATGGCCTTGCTAGAACAATCAAATGAAAATGATTATTCTCATAAAACCCGTTGACGGTTGGACCGGAACCCCTGGCTTGATCACGTGATTGTATCACGTTGTCACCATTGTTTCGGCCACCGTAAAACTTGTTCATGATTTCATCGGTAAGTTTTCCTTTTTGACCAAGTTAGATCCGAATCCGATCACGAAGTTCGACACCGGCCTAGATTAAGATCGATTCCTTGGAAAAATCAGCCGAACACTTTTGTCTCTAACGTTTTATTCCTGGCGTCTCTGGTGTTCAAGAACAACGCCGGTGCACTGTTCCGTTTCTGCTGCAATCGTGTCATCGTCGTTTTCTGACTCGGGCCCGCTCGTTTTGCGCCCGGGAATTGGCCGTACAAATCGTAGTTGGACTTTATTAACGGAGCCGTCAATGCCATTGTTTTGCCTGGAATCGATAGGAAATATATTTAGCCGTGTGCAGCTTGGATCAACTAACGTTAATTGAAGGTTTCTTGCTCACCCTTAATGTAATCTTGGTGGACATAAAATGTCTAAGATTGGCCGAAAAGCTGCAGCTGTGTGTAACTTCTGACAGGTCCCATCGGCCTCGTGACATTGTTGTGTACGGGTAATAAGGACATGCGACGCCCCCAGTTTACTGATAACAAGCACGCTTAAGTGAAAAACTTTCAGCCTATCAAGTTCCAGTTCTGGAAGTCGGACATTTTATTGAAATTAAAACTCGGAGCATCTTAGAACTGTTTCGAGCAAAAAAATGTTATCACCGCCTTTATACAGTATCTAAAAGTTGTTTTTATCGTGACAGTTTTTCGGAGCCGGGTGGTGGGGCATGCCCCGGGCCGGTCTAGCTGATGGACTTGACTTTGTTAATCGGTGGTGGTTCCACGTCGAAGTTCTGCGGTACCGAAAAAGGTTTAGAGGTCGAAAACCGGACTGCTTTTGACCAAAGTGTGTTAAAACATTCGCATCTCAAAACTTCAGGTGCATAATTATACATTATGTTGCCGTCACCATTTGACTAAAGCAAAATGTTGAAACTCTTTGGCAACCAGCCGGTCTTGTCTAGACAACCCAAGCGTACTGCATTGTGTTTAGCGTGTGTCCCTGGCGGAAGTTTACAGCTCCATCAAATTAGAAGCAAGACCATTTTACGACTTTTAATGCCGAATTTTATTTTGGAACTTTGCGTATATGTAAAAGATTTGTCCAGGCATTCAAAGCAATAAAATTAAAAATATTCACTGCAATGTTATTTACAAGAATGTTCGCCTAAAACGTCATGATCAATATGGCATAATGTGCACTGACAATATAAAAGGTTATGATTGAGTACAAAATCGTAAATATTGGGCACTGATCTGTGGTCAATTTGAAACATCAGGGCATCAAACAGCATCGCTTTTTCGGCGTCTGTGGAAGGCCAATTTCATGAATCGTTTTCTCAGCCTATCCATGGTACCCGTTCTGCTCCTTCGCTCATCGTTATGATTCTGCCCATCGCCGCCGGAGTCGACGTCAAATTGAAAATCATCAGAATTATCCAGTGACTGCCATTGACACTGTTGGCGTCTGAAAAAAGCGAACGTTATTTGTTTGATATCATGGTGTCACATCATTATTGTTACCCTTTTATAGCGGTTTGGTCGCATATCTGTCGCTGAGACCCTATCTGTTATCCTGTACGCAGTGAATATTCTCCGCAGCGACCAAGGATGCCGAATCTTGATCACGTCACTATAAGGAGGGTAGATTGCAACTTCATCATAGAATTTTACGTTTGATGTGACTCGGCTAGCTGGATCATTATTCAAACCACACCATAAAATCAATCACCTGAAATCCGCTCTTCGGCCACGTCCCCTCTCTGAACACACAGACTGTTGTCCACCGCACAGCGGCACCGGCGGTGGTTTTCGAATGTAACGACCGTTTTGTGGCTTTCGATTATCTGATGTTTCATGGACAAAATCGACATCGTCATCTGTCAGTTCATTTATTGATGATGTGCTGCTGTACTTTCGTATAATGCCGCGACCCGGCGGATGGCACGTGACCACGGCTGGAATGGTGAAACATTTTCATGTGCAGAAACTTTGCATCTCTGTAGAATTTCAAATCTTCATCACAATTTTTTATTCAATTGACACACACATTTGTCAGACTGCGTCCTGATTTTCTCCATGTCGCTGCCATCAATAATATGACAGGGAATGAGTGTCTGCTCCAAACTGTCCTGCCTTTGTTGCACTATGAGCGCCGTTTTGCTGCCCCTTCGCAGCTGGCGGTTGATCATCGCGTCGAAATCCGTCACCTCGATTGTCACCTAAGAAAGCGCGCCTGTAGCTCAGCGGACCAGCATAGTTGCAAAGATGAAATACCAGGGTTCTATACCCACTTGGGGCTGAACGGAGCATCTTCGACGTTGTTGGTGATTGCGTTTCTGTGTCTTTCGACTGGGGGTTGATTCATGACTGCTTCGGCTGCTTGGGTTTGAATTTGAAGCGCTTCGTCTTGATTGTGAACTGCTTGCATGCACCTCGGACCGACTCCTGTGATTTTTCAATGGCGTTATGTGTCAATATAATATCCGGTCATCATGAGTGATGTAAAACATCACAGGAAACCAACCGTTTCCTCATGACCTTTACGATTTGTCCCGACGGCGGGGTGATGTTTGCTGCACTCGGACTTATCGGGCTATTAGACCCTGTTGAGCCTTTCGAGGACTTCTTGTTCAAATGTAGTCGAAGTCTAAAAACACATTTTTTGTCTTGGACGATTGATAGAATTGTGATGTTTCAAAGAATATCCAATAATCACCTGTTATCATTTGACTGCGCCCGAGGCCGGACCAGACCATCGCTTTCGACGACTGCTGTTGAATAGTAGTACTCGGGAATGGAGTGATTCTGGCTGAGTGGCTCACTCGTCTGTTTAGTGCACACGAGGTTCGAACGGTTCATTAGATTGGTGCGAGAGAATAACATTTTATCAATAGAATGTATTCTTGTCAGTGTTGAAAGAGTTTCTGAAAGAATACTTGAAAATATCAATTATGTGACATCAAGAAGTCGCTGAAGTTCTGAACCGAACTTCATCCTCACAAGTAGCCTCATTATGTGGAGCTGAATCAACTGAAAACACGCTGAATCGCACGTGCACTTCGTTAAGATTTATTTTGGCGGCCAAGCTGTTTCTTTAATATATTATAATGAAACATGATAGAGTTAAAAACGGTATACCTCTGTGCGTCATTCAATCCAAACATCAACAAAGTTGGCATGGCAACGTAAGTGAAAGAGGCATATTGATAAAACTGACCTTTCTGTTGCTGATACACAGATTTTGCTATGATTAAACTTACAGTATATGTTTACCTGGGTGGTGACGGTGAATGACGGCAACAAGACCAATGGAAAAGTTATGAATTTGAAATCATGTGGTGGCGCTGTCTGTTCACACCGCTGCTCTGATTAGTCAGCGGAGGTTGACCTCGTATTCAGCGTGGCTTAGTGCGGATAAACAGCTTTGGGACGAAAACATCTGGCCAATGTTTATGATACTAGTAACTTTGGATGGAAGCCAAGTGACATGAAGGAATAGGCTCCACAGTGGTGCGGAGACGGACAGGAAAGAAATCTTTTGCGCCGTTCTGTGCGTGAAACAAAATTCACTCGTTCCAGACAGCGCTCGTTTTCACGAGTCCCACAGATTCGACTCAGGTGCAAGAGCCAGTGTGTCCGGACTTTGTCCCACGCAAAACACTATTAAAATATCCAAAAAGGGTCGTGTGACTCGGTGACTGGGTGTCTGTGTGGGCTAAGTGACTCCATGGACTTGTTGTGTCCGCTACACAATAAAGATAAGCTCATTAGACTGGATAGGACGCTCGTGAGAGGATAACAGCACGCGCCTCGGAAAATACGTTAGTGTAAATGTTTTATGTATCATATTCAAACGGTTTCCTCAAGGCTTGAAACTACTGTATATGTAGCTACGTACAGAGTAAAGCTTTTCTGATGATTCCACGGTTATTTGATAACCCTGATTAGACGCACATGTTGAGTGTCCGAAAAACGAGTTGATGTTTTGTGTGATGATGCATCAAAACTGTTTTCAACGGGTCAAATTAGTTTCGTTTTTGTCACCTTGAATAACAAGAGGTGCAGCTCATGTACTTGTTATGACGTGAGTTGGGTACATACAGTACAGTAAGTACATTTTGACGTAGCTCGACGTCACCTGGTGACAAATAGGCATTCGGTTCTTAATAATCAAAAGCTGATGACGCTTCTAAGATCGAAACTATGTACATACATAACCAGTGAGCAAGACTCCCTCGAGCCTGAAATCCGAGATTGACCATAAGTCTTCTGCTTATTGTAAGAACGAATAGCAATCAAGTGAAGCGGAACAGGGGAGATAAGCAAAAAACAGAACTAGAGTATGATGTAGGTCCAGTTTGTGTCCGCAGAGTTGATTGAGCTCTTGAGGCAGCCCCGCCCGCCGTGGGCACATTTCATATTGCTGAGTTACAGTAGATGATTACCGGAGGATATGAGGTTGTTTTGCCAGTTAAAAATAAACTGATCAGTTTCAGCAGTCTTTGGGTTCTCCCGGAAGAAAACAATGACAGCGCGGTTCGTTTGTTGTCCAGAAGCATTCCGCTTGAGCGCAGAACTTGAACTATTCATAAACCGGTATACCAAGCAGAATACAGTGATACAAATATACATACAATAAAGCTTGATATCGCAGTGGTTGATACATAAATAATGCGTGCACTTGGTTGACTATTTTTAGACAAAAACAAGAAAATATTTTTTGGTCTGGCCTCCGCCCGCAGTCTGGTTTCTCAGAAAAACGAAGAAATCTAATTTCGAATGCAGCTGCGCACGAAAACGTCCAGTTTGCACAGAAGGACAAAGAGTTTGCACCACCGGGAGCTGATCACCAACGTCTTGCATACCGGGACGTGCTGTGCCTACGTTACAGTGGTACACTCGACGGTTCTGATTTCAAGAAATGTCGTTTTATTCGAGTTCCTGATATTGGTCGTCATGAGATTGCTGAGCTGAGTGGGACTCTGGTCGCACGATCCAGATCTACACAGTCCATACTTGATTGAATACGGCATGCTGTATAACATAAAGCTCTCAATTCTGACAAGACATTTTAAACAGTGTGTATGGGTACGGCGATACGAAAAAAGGCCTCGATTATCAATAAAATACCACAGCAGTAACTAAAAATAACGGGTTCTATAGAGACTGAGCCACGTGCGAGGCTCGTTCAGTCCGCATGCACGTGCCAACAATTTCGTTACAAATTCATTCAAACGTAAGCAAACCTTATTTGGCCCGTCCTCCCGACAGGCATAAGGACCTACACACAGGTTCCGCATAGTTGTTATTGAAAAGCTCACGTAAACAAATTTCATAAAGTGCAACTCTCTCTCTCTGTGAGGGAGCTGTAAAGCATGTACCTACAGTTGTACGGACCAGCAACTTCGAACACGTGCCAGCTATTCAACAGGAACCCTAAAACTCTTTCAAGTCAGCCGGGAAAGTAAGCAACTTATTTGAGAATACAATACAGCGCAAGTTAACAGATGGGAAGTACCGGACATGTCAGTTATGACGCAAGTATATTTGCAAGCGATTAGCCTAATAGATCCAGATGGTACGGTACAATGTTGTGTCACGTGGTGGTTGTTTATCGATTAAATGCCAAGGAGGTGCTCGTGGGCGCCGCTGGTGGCCAGGAAGGGTACATATCCCGATGTGATTAATAAAATTTCCTACACAATTGCAGATGACAGGACCCGCATGCAAAAATGATATATCGGCAAATGTGTTGAGATTTGAGCATAAACAACAAGCAGTAGGATATTCTGCTTGATGCACACAACTGTATGGTCAGGGTCAGTCCAGTGCCTTTGGCTCTGTAATCAAACCAATATGAAAAAAAGCAACTGAAGCACCTTCTCGAATTGAAAAAACAAAGCCCTAATGAGCGTCTCAATAACACTTGGGGTGTATTTTGTGGGAGGAGGGAATAAGTTTGTTAGAATGATTTATAAGAAATTGTTGGAGTGATGGGATGAAGAGTGAGTGGCTCAGTCTTATAGAACGTTATTTTTAGTTACTGCTGTGGATTTTATTGATAATCGAGGCCTTTTTCGATCGCGGTGTACATACAAGTGTTTAAAATGTCTTGTCAGATTAGAGAGCCTTTATGTATACAGCATGCCGTATCAATCAAGTATGGACACCAATCTGATCGTGCGACCAGAGTCACACTCAGCAATCTCATACGACCAATATCGACTCAAAAGACAATTCTTAAAATCAGAACCGCAGTGTACCATTGTAACTAAACACACTCCCGAGACGTTGCTTACTAGCTCCCTGGTGCAAACTCTTTGTCCTTCTGTGCAAACTGGACGTTTTCGTGCGCAGCTGCATTCGAAATTAAATTTCTTCGTTTTTCTGAGAAACCAGACTGCGGGCGGAGGCCAGACCAAAAAATATTTTCTTGTTTTTGTCTAAAAATAGTCAGCCAAGTGCACGCATTATTTATGTATCAACCACTGCGATATCAAGCGTGTATGTACATGCTTGGTATACCGGTTTATGAATAGTTCAAGTCTCGCTCAAGCGAAATGCTTCTGACAACAGACAAACCGCGCTGTTATTGTTTTCTTCCGGGAGAACCCAAAGACTGCTGAAACTGATCACGGTTTATTTTTAACTGGCAAAACAACCTATATCCTCCGGTAATCATCTACTGTAACTCAGCAATATGAAATGTGCCTACGGCGGGCGGGGCTGCCTCAAGAGCTCAATCAACGCTGCGGACACAAACTGGACCTACATCATACTCTAGTTCTGTTTTTTGCTTATCTCCCCTGTTCCGCTTCACTTGATTGCTATTCGTTGTTATAATAGGCAGAAGACTTATGGTCAATCTCGGATTTCAGGCTCGGAGGGAGTCTTGCTCACTGGTTATGTAGTTTAGATCTTAGAAGCGTCATCAGCTTTTGATTATTAAGAACCGAATGCTTATTTGTCACCAGGTGACGTCGAGTTACGTCAATATGATGTACTTACTGTACTGTATGTACCCAACTCACGTCATAACAAGTACATGAGCTGCACCTTGTTATTCAAGGTGACGCAAACGAAACTAATTTGACCCGGTGAAAACAGTTTTGATGCATCATCGCACAAAATATCAACTCGTTTTTCGGACACTCAACACGTGTGTCTAATCAGGGTTATCAAATAACTGTGGAATCATCAGAAAAGCTTTACTCTGTACGTAGCTACATATACAGTAGTTTCAAGCCTTGAGGAAACCGTTTGAATTTGATACATAAAACATTTACACTGACGTGTTTTCCGAGGCGCGTGCTGTTATCCTCTACGGGCGTCCTATCCAGTCTAATGAGCTTAGCTTTATTGTGTGGCGGACACAACAAGTCCATGGAGTCACTTAGCCCACACAGACACCCAGTCACCGAGTCACACGACCCTTTTTGGATATTTTAATAGTGTTTTGCGTGGGACAAAGTCCGGATACACTGGCTCTTGCACCTGAGTCGAATCTGTGGGACGCGTGAAAACGAGCGCTGTCTGGAACGAGTGAATTTTGTTTCACGCACGGAACGGCGCAAAAGATTTCTTTCCTGTTCGTCTCCGCACCACTGTGGAGCCTATTCCTTCATGTCACTTGGCTTCCATCCAAAGTTACCAGTATCATAAACATTGGCCAGATGTTTTCGTCCCAAAGCTGTTTATCCGCACTAAAGCTACGCTGAAGACGAGGTCAACCTCCGCTGACTAATGAGAACAGCAGTGTGAACAGACAGCGCCACCACATAATTTCAAATTCATAGCTTTTCCATTGGTCTTGTTGCCGTCATTCACCGTCACCACCCTGGCAAACATATAAGCTTAATCATAACAAAATCTGTGTATCAGCAACAGAAAGGTCGGTTTTCTCAATATGCCTCTTTCGCTCACGTTGCCATGCCAACTTTGTTGATATTTGGGTTGAATGACGCACAGAAGTATACCGTTTTTAACTCTATCATGTTTCATTATAATATGTTAAAGAAACAGCTTAGCCGCTAAAATAAATCTTAACGAAGTGCACGTGCGATCCAGAGTGTTTTCAGTTAATTCAGCTCCACATAATGAGGCTACTTGTGAGGATGAAGTTCGGTTCAGAACTTCAGCGACCTCTTGATGTCACATAATTGATATTTTCAAGTATTCTTTCAGAAACACTTTCAACACTGACAATAATACATTCTATTGACAAAATGTTATTCTCTCGCACCAATCTAATGAATCGTTCGAATCTCGTGTGCACCAAACAGACGAGTGAGCCACTCAGCCAGAATCACTCCATTCCCGAGTACTACTATTCAACAGCGGTTGTCGAAAGCGATGGTCTGGTCCGGCCACGGGCGCAATCAAATGATAACAGGTGATTATTGGATATTCTTTAAACATCAAACACAATTCTATCAATCGTCCAAGACAAAAAAGATAAGTGTGTTTTTAGACTTCGACTACATTTGAACAAGAAGTCCTCGAAAGGCTCAACAGGGTCAAATAGCCCGATAAGTCCGAGTGCAGCAAATATCACACCGCCGTCGGGACAAATCGTAAAGGTCATGAGGAAACGGTTGGTTTTCTTTGACGTTTTACATCACTTATAACCAGATATTATATTGACGCATAACGCCATTGAAACATCACAGGAGTCGGTCCGAGGTGCATGCAAGCAGTTCACAATCAAGACGAAGCGCTTCAAATTCAAACCCAGGCAGCCGAAGCAGTCATGAATCAACCCCTAGTCGAAAGACACAGAAACGTAATCACCAACAACGTCGAAGATGCTCCGTTCAGCCACAAGTGGGTATTGAACCCTGGTATTTCATCTTTGCATCTATGCTGGACCGCTAAGCCACAGGCGCGCTTTATTCAGGTAACAATTGAGGTGACGGATTTCGACGCGATGATCAACCGCCAGCTGCGAAGGGGCAGCAAAACGGCGCTCATAGTGCAACAAAGGCAGGACAGCCTCGAGCAGACACTCATTCCCTGTCATATTATTGATGGCAGTGACATGGAGAAAATCAGGACGCAGTCCGACAAATGTGAGTTTGTCAATTCATCTACACCACCAGTTGTGGTGAAGACTTGAAATTTTACATATACAGTACCTAGATGCAAATTTTTGGCCATGAAACTGTTTCACCATTCCAGCCGTGGTCACGTGCCATCCGCCGGGTCGCAGCATAATACGAAAGTACAGCAGCACATCATCAATAAATGAACTGACAGATGACGATGTCGATTTTGTCCATGAAACATCAAATAATCGAAAGCCACAAAACGGTCGTTACATTCGAAAACCACCGCCGGGTCCGCTGTGTGGTGGACAGCACTCTGTGTGCTCAGAGAGGGGACGCGGACGAAGGGCGGATTTCAGGTGATTGATTTTGTGGTGTGTTCTGAACCATCAGCCAGCTGGCCGGGTCACATTAAACCTATGATTCGATGATGAAGTTACAATCTACACCCTCTATAGTGACCAAGATTCGCCGTCTCTGGTCGGTGCGGAGAATATTCACTGCGTGCAGGATAACAGATAGGGTCTCAGCTTCAGATTTCGGACCAAAACCCCTATAAAAAGGGTGACAATAGTGATGGGACACCGTGATACCAAACAAATGAAGTCCACTTTTTTTCCAGACGCCAACAGTGTCGATGGCAGTCACTGGACAATTCTGATGATTTTCAATTTGACTTTGACTCCGGCAACGATGGGCATAATCATAACGATGAGCGAAGGAGCAGAACGGGTACCATGGATAGGCTGAGAAAACGATTCATGAAATTGGCCTTCCACAGACGCCGAAAAAGCGATGCTGTTTGATGCCGTGATGTTTCAAATTGACCACAGATCGGTGCCCAATATTTATGATTTTGTACTCAATCATAACTTTTTATATTCCCAGTGCACATTATGCCATATTGATCATGATGTTTTGGGCGAACATTCTTGTAAATAACATTACAGTGCTTATTTTCCTATTTTTGATTTTATTGCTTTGAAGCCTGGACAAATGTTTTACATATAAGCAAAGTTCGAAAAAAAAAAATAAAATTCGACATTAAAAGTCGTAAAATGGTCTTGCTTCTAATTTGATGGAGCTGTAAACTTCCGCCAGGGACGCACGCTACACACAGTGCAGTGTACGCTTGGGTTGTCCAGACAAGACAGACTGGCTGCCAAAGAGGTTTCAATATTTTGCTTTGGTCAAATGGTGACGGTTACATATAATTATGCACCTGAAGTTTTGAGATGCGAATGTTTTAACAACATTGGTTAAAAGCTGTCCGTTTTTCGACCTCCCAAATCTATTTCGGTACCGCAGAACTTCAACGTGGAACCGCCAGCGATTAACAAAGTCAAGTCCGTCAGCTAGACCGGCCCGGGGCATGCCCCGCCACCCGGCTCAGAAAAACTGTCACGATAAAAACAACTTTCAGATACTGTATAAAGGCAGTGATAACATTTTTTTGCTCGAAACAGTTCTAAAGATGCTCCGAGTTTTAATTTCAATAAAATGTTCGGCTTCCAGAACTGGAACTTGACAGGCTGAAAGTTTTTCACTTAAACGTGCCTGTTATCAGTAAACTGGGGGCGTCTCATGTCCTTATTACCCGTACACAACAATGTCACGAGGCCGATGGGACCTGTCAGAAATTACACACAGGTGCAGCTTTTCGGCCAATTTTAGACAGTTTATGTCCACCAAGGTTACATTAAGGGTGAGCAAGAAACCTTCAATTAACATTAGTTGATCCAAGCTGCATACGGCTAAATATATTTCCTATCGATTCCAGTCAAAACAATGGCATTGACGGCTCCATTAATAAAGTCCAACTACGATTTGTACGGCCAATTCCCGGGCGCAAAACGAGCGGGCCCCAGTCAGAAGACGACGACGATGACACGACTGCAACAGAAACGAAACAGTGCACCGGCGTTGTTCCTGAACACCAAAGATGCCAGGAATAAATCGTTAGAGACAAAAATGTTTAGCTAATTTTTTTCAAGGAATCGATTATACATAGGCAGGTGTCGAACTTGGTGATCGGATCGGATCTAACTTGGTCAAAAAGGATACTAGAAAACTTACTGATGAAATAGACAAATTTTACGGTGGTCGAAACAGTGGTGACACATGATACAATCACGTGACCAAGCCAGGTGTTCCGGTCCAAGATGATCAACGGGCTTTATGAGGATAATTCTAATTTGATTGTTTTAGCAAGGCCACCCCAGTGCGACAAACGCAACGACGCACGGTGTCAATGAGCGCCGCGAGTCCACCCAAAGCCCCATCTATACTGCACAAGTCACAGTCGCCGACATCGAGCTCGCCCGATAAAGCACACCCTACAACTCCGCCGGTCAATTTTGGAGCACACAAGCCGAGTTTTGGCAGGTTGGCTGATTCATGAAACTTTTTTTGCCTTTTTTGGAAGTTTCATAATTCTCAAATTCAAAATCAGTAATTTTGCAGAAATCGCCGAACTTCGCTACAATACCCAACGTTGGACGATATCGCCGAGGTGAAAGAACAGGCCAGCTGTACTGATCTGAAACAAGTGTTTGACGGGGACGGGACGGCGAGCGAAAACAGCGATCGACAGGGGGATAGGGAAGAAAATGGCGAGATTTCTTAATTGTTTTTGGTTTTTGTTATCCATGACGTCAGTTAAGGCTGTCCACGTTAACGGAAACTGGTAACCGTGCTTTGGTCACTTTGTTGTGGAGTGCTTAGGAGCAGTGCAAAGCTATCGGTCTCTACAATGCGAATACGCTGTATCAGAGACCGAAACGACAACAACAACAACAGCAACAACAACAGCAACAACAACAACAACAACAACAACAACAACAACAACAACAACAACAACAACAACAACGATCGATTCAAGCCAAGCAGCCCCAGCAAGCGGTGATTCTACTCCCAGTCTCGACCCGGTCACAAATGCGCCCGACAAACGCGTGCGCTTCAGCACAATTGAGCGCATCAGCTATGACAAGGACAAAACGTTGAAACGGTCTCAGGCCAAGATCTCCGAGTCTGAACAGGATCGTAAAGTTCATGGTCGAAGCCTGTCCGTGGATAGTGGTGTGAAACATCATCACGGAAACTGGCAAGATCGAATCTTGCGATTCTTTCGTCATATTGGACACCCACACCATCATGGGTCACATCAGGACATCGGCACTGAGCCTGATTATCAAGGGGGGCATGAGCAGCATGACCATAGTCACCCTCATGCCAATAATCATGTGGTTGTTGTGCCTCACATGTAGAACTTGGTTGTACATATCGGAGCTAG